>JABWIB010002477.1:0-15416 GCA_016617825.1 Platyplectrum ornatum | reverse complement strand
TCTGCCCTCGATTTACCGGCAATTACTATTGCCGGTAAAAAAAAATACCGGCACCGGCCTCCTGCCGCAATTACCGGCCAGGCCGGTGGTTTACCGGCCAGGTGGCAACCCTATGGACAGGGTTGGGTTAGCCCTGTTGACTTGAGATCCAAAGAGCTGACACTATCAGTGAATCCATCATTAGGCCGAACAATCAAAACAATCTCATCAGAGAGAAAATAGAAACATTGGTGTGTTGCCAAATCAACTGTTTGGAACATTATTAAAATAAAGAACGCACCGGAGAGCTCAGCAACACCAAAAAAACATTGGAAACCATGGAAACCAACTGTGGTGGATGACAGAAGAATTGTTTCAGAAGAAGAAACCCTTCAAAACAGTTGGCAAAATCAAGAACATTATCCAGGGTGTAGGTGAATATGTGTCTAAGGGGCCGATTCAATCCCGCGCGAAGACGGGAAAAAAACGCGAAGTGCGCTTTTTCCCGTCTATTACGGGACTGAAAACTCACGTCTTTATATACACGGCTCAATGAGCCACGAATGACAAAATGCGAGTTTTCCTGCCTCGCGTGAAGCGAGATTGAATCGGCCCCGAAGTGAACAATCAAGAGAAGACTTCACAAGAGGGTTCACCCAAGACCATTGGTGAGCTACAAAAACAAGAAGACTATAGTTTACCAAACAACATCTACAAAAGCCATTACAGTTCTGGAACAACATCTGAAACATCTTTCAACATCAACATGGAAAGATGAGACATAGATCAACTTGTACCAAAATGAGACAAGAGTATGGAGAAGGAAAGGAACTGCTTATGAACCAAAACATAGCACCTCATCAGTGAAGCATGATGGCGGTAGTGTCATGGCGTGGGCATGTATGGCTGCCAATGGAACTGGTTCCCTTGTATTTATTAATGATGTGGCTGCTGACAATAGCTGCAGGATGAATTCTGAAGTGTTTTATAGTATCTGCTCATATTCAGTCAAATGTTTCAGAACTCATTAGGCGCCACATCACAGTACAGATTTACAATGACCCACAAGCATACTGCAAAAGCAACCAGGGAGGCCTTTTTAAAAGGTGGAATGTTAATGTCACCCAGTATGAATCTGATTGAGAATTTCACTTGGAGAAGACAAAACTGAAGGGAAAATGCTTCAAGAACAAGCAGTAACTGAAGACATTTGCAGTAGAGGCCTGGTAGAGCATCACCAGCGATGATTGTTTAGGTTGTCCCATTACATTTGGTCCTTTAAAAAGGACCAAGGCACATATACCATTGTAATTCCTACACATTCCTACATTATTCACCTGATTTGGATGTATATGCATCAGGGTCTGAATTTTTTTTACTGGGGGGAAGCCCCCCCCTCTCCCCTCTCTCACGACGCGCCCTGCAGTAACTGGAGTGCCTATCACTGTGTCCCAATCACTCCANTTACACATCAGAGAGCACCTTACCCGATCTTCCACGGAGCTGCAGCACCTGTAACAGGCTGGATGCGCTCCGGAGGGGGGGGGGGGGCAAGGAGAGCACCCCCTTCACCCCCCTATTCCGACGTCAATGTGCATATGTAAAATCTACAGCAGGATTTACTACTCTGGATTTGTTTTGTGTACTGATCTTTTTCGTATAGTGAAAAAGGGAATATGATGATATGATGATCTACTACAAATACAGAATTTTGCATAAGCTTGTTTCTTTGTCTTTGTCTTATTCTTCATCTAGGAGATCTGTGTACTGTATAATCTGATCATTCTCACAGAAAACATATCCTGTCTCTATTATATACTTTGTGATCCACAGCACAATAATGAAAATTAACCTTTGCTCCCAATTCAGTTGTACAGGCTAATTCACCCCTTGTTAAAGGCCAGGTGTCCCCTCCTCCATTTCACCAAGTGTTCACAATCGCTCTGGTGCGCTTCACACTCAGCAGCAGCTGCTGTTCCCAGCTCCCGTTTTTTTCCTTGGTCCATCAGGAATTTCCTGTGATACAATATCAGAAATCTGCTGTGCCTCACGAGGAGGTGACTTCACACAGCAAGTGTTCCCTTTCTAAACATTCCCAGTGTGTTGATGTACAGGATTGTGCACAGACACTGGGCACAGACTTCAGACAGACAAAAGCAATTTGACAACCTGTCTTGAAAAGGAAGTCACTTCAGCTATTTTTTTTTTTTTCTAATTATGCTCACATTGTATCGGTGTCAAAAATTCTTTGGTGTGATACACATTTAGTGCAGTGAGCTGATTCCACAATATAATGTGATCCAGGTTAGTAATTTAATGCACTAATGCACAAAACTATATATTATTGTTGTTTTTCTCAGTAATTTCCTGTTGTTAAACCAGTTTATTTGGAGTAGCCCATAGATAAAATTCCACCAATGTGAATGTGCTCCAAATTTCGCTTTCAGCCATCTGGGCCAGGTAGGAGTGGACACTTAAATATTTAACTTCTGTAAACTGAGCAGCTTGTTCCACCTCCATGCAACCCCTGCTGCTGGTGCCCTGGGAGTGGGGTCATAGTTTTCTGGGCTCTGTTGAGCCTATGTAGGTTTTTCTTATTTTTAGCGGTAATGCCATTTTTTCGGTATATCCCGCTCTGGGAGCAGAGGAAATGCCATTTTTTGGTATATCCCGCTCTGGGAGCAGTTCTCTGCTCTGCGCCTGCTACCAGGATAACATACCGGCAGTATGCTCCATACAGGGACCACCTCACAGGGAGCTAGAAGGTTTTTTTACTCTTTATCCTTTTGCTGAGTGTGATGTTTCTGTGTCTAGACTGGCCAAGCCTACCGCTCTTCTTATCCCTGGTTCTGTTTTTCAGACACCTGGAAGATTTCATTTATCACCTGGAAGTCCATTTATTAGGCAGCAGGTACATTGTTTTGGCCCTCTTTGACTTTTGCTTGGGTGGCTAGAGCTATGGAGGCCTGGGCTAATCAATTACTTGTGACCTGGAATCGGATACCCCTAAAGAGGTATGCCTCGGGCTCCATGTGTGCGGCTGCGCTGGATACTGCCACAGTGAAATTGATTGTGGCGCACAGGGTTCTGAGGCTTTTTTCATGGTCAGCGAAGATAGATAACATTCTTTGGAGGTTCCCTTCTTTTTGAATATTCGCTGGATGTTATGTTCGCTCAAGCTACTGGTGGGAATTGTCTCCTGACTTCTCAGGTCTTCTAGGGGGTCTCAGTTTAGAGCTTTTCATGAGCATGTCAAGTTTCCAACTTTCCAGATGGATAACGACCAATTTTTAGCATCTATCGATATCAACAATGCATACCTACAAGTCCCTATTTGTCCCTCAACCTGCCGAAGTCTTACTTGGTTCAATGTCTCATCTTCCTGGGAATTATTATAGATACAAGGCAGCAGAGTCTTTCTACCACATGTCAAGGTACAGTCTCTCTGTGTGGGAGGCCCAGGGTGGTGTTCTCCTCTTCAAGGCGATCAGCTTCAGCAAGATCTTATTTTTTTTTACACCTTCTCTAATTATAATGGCTTGGAAGTTGAATCCGGCCAGACTCTGGGATGTTTGTCTGCGCACTTCACTAGGTCTGGGAGCTCTTCATGGGCGGCTAGTAGGGGTATCTTGGTAGAGTAGATCTGCATAGCAGCCATTCGGTCCTCGCTGCACACCTTTATCAAATGATATGGTTTTCCTGCCTTTGGTTTAGGCAATGCAGATTGCAGACAATGTGCTTCACCCTTACTTGGCTAATACGGTTTTGTTCTTATCCTCTGGACTTTCGGTCGGGCTCATGGCTTGTTAAAAGTAAAGCCGCCAATGAAGAGCTCCCAGACCTAGTGAAGTGCGCAAACACCCCAGAGTCAGACTGGCCCGATTTAACTTCCAAGCCCTTATAACTAGAGAAGGAAGGTAACTTTTTTTAGTGGTGACTTTTTTCCAGAGCTTAATCCTCACATTTTCCACTAAATGGTTTAGACTCAACTGTTTGCAATTTCAAGGTGTGAGAATGGTAATATACGAACATTCATCCAGTCTAACGTATTTTATTGTATTTCTGTTTGGCAAAGTGGAGGAAAGTTATCAGTGCTCTGATACCCAGGATAACTGCTCACCAGGAAACACAGCACCCTGGTTCTTTTGCAAACCAGTTGACGGCCCAGATCTGCACAAGCCACCAGTTATGGCACTGTGAATAGTAGGGTGGCACATAACAACCATCAAATGAAATATATGACTTTTAATTCAGCTTTACCCCCTATGGTGACAATATACAGCCTGCAGAATAGAGGGTTTGACTATACTGCTATAAGATTATATTATGTCTATATATATATATATATATATATATATATATATATATACAGGGCTCGAAGTGGGGGTGTATATGGGGGTATGCCACTTCTCTCACTGATGTAATAGAAAAACTACAAATCTCCATTGACTTCCATTATATTCTGTGTTTCCATACCCCCACTTCTAAATGTCCATACCACCACTTCTAACTTTCCACTTCGACCAATATATATATATATATATATATATATATATATATATATATATATATAATCAATGCTTCATTTCAACTTACAGCTGATGTATTTTTGACCTTTTCTGGTCTAGTCTAGTAATGGTGAAATGTTTATATACAACCACGCTGAGTACTTGAAAGGTGGAATTCGACTCACAACAGCAGCTTTCCCTGCATTATGGGCCTTGGCAGTATTAGAATTCCTTACAGCGTTTCTTCCAGTGACAGACGTGATTTGCTGTGTTTCCTGTTTGTTGTTTTTTTTCTCTTGGGTCGGAGGTGGGGGTAGGAGCATTCTGTCAACAGCGCACAATGCGAATCAGAAGCAGAATAATACCCTTGCCATAACAGGAAAGTCATTTGTCAGGTATGAACAGGATAAACCCATTCAAATATATATTCAGCATTTTAATAGCAGCTAAAAGTGAGGCGTCTCAAGAAGCTGTGTATGTTATAAAATTAATGGCTTCCGATCATTTAGGCAAAGTGAAAATGGTTCATTGAACTGAAACAAACAGGGTTGAACTTAATAAAAGACAGAATATAAACAGTGTGTCTTATACCTGCATGTAAACATATTGTGTCCTATTGACCCTGGAACAGTCATATAAAATCATATAAAATGCACAGTTATCAAAATTCTAAGGGAATGCTAAAATAACTATTATAATGCTAGGGGGCAGGTGTTCTCTTTAGGGAGATCACCATTTTGGTGTATGGAGTTATATAGACCATGCAGTGCACCATGGTTAATAATAAGAGGGCATACAACAAATTGATGATCTCTATAAGGACAAAACTAGAGCTACGTTGACGGCCACTCGCCATCCATCCATTTCCCTGCTCTGCACTGATGAGAAGCAAGCACCCCAAAACAGATAGGTGCTGCGTATTTTTAAACTGTATTTGGTTCACTATTTGTAAATGACATAAAAGGGATATGTGTATAGACAGGGCCGGTGCTAGGTCTGGGGGCGCCCTAGGCAGACCTAGCACCACACCCCCTGTGATGTCATAACGCACAGTGTGATGTCATCACGCCATGTATCAGCGCAACGTGATGACATCACGCCACTTGAACACTACCGAGGATCATTTTCAATTTTTTACATTTTATTTTTGAATATTTTTTTTTATTCCATCAGCCACCCGCCCTCTCTGCCGGCCGCCCTAGGCGAACGCCTAGGTTTACCTAATGGGCAATGTGCCTAATGTGTATAGAGATAAATGCCCATTTTTGGCCGGTGCATCAGTTTATAAACTTAGTTTACATAGAAGTAAGTCATCTTGCAATGCCACTTACTCACCATTCTTTTCACCTTTTGCAAATGAATATTGGAGAGATTGTGAGAGGGTCATCTAGGTGCTGCACCAACGTGATGCCCAATAACATCAAAAGCGGTGTGTCTAACCCCAATATGAATGAGCTCAGTGCTGACAAAAATATATTTCTAAGTACAAAAGACTAGGGGATGCACAGGTCAAAATATAGCGCTAGTAGAGGGTGCTGTATGGTGTATCATAAATCATAGTAGACAGCTATGGAGGGAATAACATACACGTCAACGCTCACAGATCTTCAATAGCATATTTGGTTTTATTGATAAAACCCATCACAACTATAAAGTGCAACAATTATTATATGAAAGTGCTGACATTCTTCAAATATATCACATCGAAAATATATTCAAATAGTTAGCAGTTAGTTGTTGTCAGGAGCCCCCATGACTTCAAATTCTGTCGCTGGCCAGACCACCTACCTGACCTACCTGAGTGTTTCAGCTTGGATCCGACTGTAATCCGACCAACTGGTCTTTTTTTTTTTTTTTTTTTTTGTTTTACCGATGTGGATTGGATACCGATGTTTTTGCACCAATATGATAAACTTTAAAAGCTTTGGAAACCAAAACACAGCACAATCAAATATTTGGATATGGTTCTGCCTTAGGGGTTGATCCAGAGTTGCACCTACATTTCTTTTTGAGGCGCAAGTGTAGAGTAAAACCATGCTGCAATGTGAGGGGTGTATATTTACTTTAATACTATTGCATGCAGAGAAAACACAAAAACCCACAAACTGCAAAACTTTATGTTTCATTTGTAAATTAGGCTGGAAGTAGGAACTTCACCTTTCAACTGTTTTCATAGTTTATACTTGACTCCCCTACATATTTGGTTTTGCCCAGGTCTACACTTGTTTTTGCCCTTACACCCAAATTCCAGACCAGCCCCTTTATGTTCTTTTAATTCTTAAAATCAAACTGAAATTCAGCGGTACAGATCACGAGACACGAAGAATCTCCTATCTCTATTACACTGGCGCACACCCTACCCTGACTCTAATCCTGAACAACAATTCTGGCTGAGCAAATACACCTACTACATACTAGTGAGCAAATACACCTACTACATAACATATGATATAACTTCTCAGACAGAGACATTATTTTATAGTCATCCGATATATATTCCAATAGGATTTCCTTATATTTAAGAATGCAATTACATTTCACTCATAAAACTGCCTTCATCGCACAGATGAGGGAAACGTGCCTGGAACATCAAGAACTGGACTTTTAAAGTTCATTTATTTGGAAGTTAACAAANGCAAAATTACCTCTAAGTGTTTTCTAGAGTGAGAATGACCGGATCTGGAGGAACGTGGCTGTTTTGGCTCAGTACATATCTCCTGCATTAGAATATCAAGGCCAGGATACAGCTGCCTTTTAAATAAATACGTGTTCAGTGAGCAAATCATACCCAATCACTACACGTCACCAGACATCTGTTTCCTGTTTTCATTCCTACTCCGTAACGCGACCATCGTGCTTCCCTTTCACCTGTAGGGACCTTTACAGACCGAAGACAAATACTTCTGCCCCCCTGGAATGTGTAATGACAAGGAACCGCTACCCGTACTTACACTCAGAATAATTGTTGTATATATATTAACAAGAGATTGTCTTAACCTACACTGTTAAGACTGATGTCCTTTTGACACAGGTTAATTCAAGTTTCCTCAACAAGCGACCTACTGTGGAAGGCTGGCTGGTTTAAAGATTGACAATGGAAAACCCTTTCTCAGGTTAAATCCTTCGGTTAATACAGCTTTCCTGTATTTCTTCCCCGCTATGTCACAGTAAGAGGTTGAGATGCTTTGCTGACTTGTACTGTACCTTATATACAGTATATACAGTTCTACAGTAGTCTATGTAAATGACATCATTTAGAGTACACATTTGTAGATAATTGTGGTGTTCCCCATAATTATCAGATTGTGGCGGGATTATTAACGTAAATATAAACACTGATACTTAACCACCCATTTTAGATATGACCATCACAGGCTGACATTCCAAAAGAATGGACACGTTCCATATTGCTAAATAAGGTTGAATAATTAGAACAAAAAACAATATTGCATTTTGTCATTGTCTTAACATAAACATTTTGTGGAAGACCATAATGACTTTAGATTTAACTATATGTGACAGGTGTATGCTACACCACCACTTCTCCCACTGATTTCATAGAAAAACTATAAGTCTCCAATGACTTTTATTATTTTCTAGGTTTCCATATTGTCACTTCTAAATGTCCATACAACCACTTCTATATGCCCATACCTTCAATTCATTACCACCAAAACTTAATTCCCACATGAAATCTCTATTTGACAGGCTTTGGAGCGGCACATTTATGTTCGTAATTAGTGTCCTCCCGGCAGTACTGTGAAGGGGGTATCATGTCACGGGCTTACTGGATTCCACTCATACGTTGGAAAGAGGCACCCACCTCACCATCATCATCTGTTTAGTTAACAGACACACACACTTCATCACGGCAGTCCATGTGCTGAGAATATATACAATGTGAACCAAGGTAAGTTGTCAGTAACACACAACCTTTCCATTTGGCATTATTTAGAGCAAACATGTAGTAAAAAAAATATTAAATATAACAAAACATGATCACTGTTTCCCAAAGCATGCATGGTAGTTCCATACATTTGTTTTCCTTTACATTGCAAATGCTTTCAAAGCCTTGGTAGAGCAATAAACCAAAGAATGGTTCTTTGTTCAAATACAGAACCAATGTGTCACGTTTACAAAGTGGACCTGTCTGTAGCACAACGCAGCTCACTTTTGGAAGATGTTTTGTTGTATACTGTATGTAAATTCCGCTCCAAATCATGATGATATAGCAACTATAACTGGAAAATATTAACGGCAATGAATAGAAAATATATTTAAATAACATCTGCCTTTACAGGCAAGTTCTAAAATGTATTATCTAGAACATACTTTTAGAATTGTGTATAGGATGCATGAAGTTTTGTCAGCCTCATTACCACTGTGATAAAAGTATATGGTTATTGCTATTGCATCACTAAAGACAAGCAAACCAACATCTACTGCTGGTCTGGCAAACACCATCTACTACTAAATTACTCATATGTATTTTTTTTTTTTTTTTTTTTTTTTTTAAACACTTGGGGCTTACATCAGGTCATTAAACTTTATTTTGCACCACCGTGTAAAGGTGGCCACTCATTTAGAACAATTATCCAATTTCCAGTGGAAATAGATCCTTTATCGGCCTCCCAGACATTAAACAGATAATTATTCTAGCGAGTGCCCAGCGGTGTCATCATCTGTACTGCTGACTGCTGCTCATGAATGGAGAAATCTGGCCCTAAGTGCCAGATTCAGATTTACACTCTCATGGGCAAAACCATGTTGAATTGCAGNGGAGGTAAAATGAATGTCAGTGTGTGCATGCAGGGGAGGAAAAATGCTTTATTGTTGCATGTTGTACACAGATACTGACCAGTGTTACTGTTACACTGTTATTACACTTGGGCTGGAAAATCATCTCTCACCTGTAATACTGATTGCAATTAATTCAATTTACCTCCCCTGCAATTCATCATGGTCTTGCCCATGAATGAGTGTAAATCTGAATCTGGCCCTTATGGACTCCATAATTTTTCAAGGCACCACAGGGAAAAACATTCCACGGCACCGCAGGGAACCTAGGCACGCAGTTTGGGAACCACTGGTCTAGTGCATGACCAGCTTTAGTTCAATAATTGTACAAATCCTTGGGTGAAAGGGAGAAGTTCACAAGTGATTTCTTATGAGCATTATTAGTAAACAATGCATAGTATAAGTCTTCAAACATGGTGTAACAAATAACACCTTTGTCCTCTATCAGAGAGCAGACTTCCTTTAGAGCGCGAGCGTTAATGTTGCATTTCCCTGCACTTGAAATTTCTGTAGACACCAAGTACAATAGTGAATTACTTCATAAGATTTTCACAAATAAGGGAAGGCAGACAATCATATAAAAATGAATTGGGAGGCATTGTGATTGTGAGGAGAAAGCAGCATGTTGAGTATTTCCTGATCCGCCAGCATGCTGCACAGCGAGCAATGAAGCTCTGAGGCACGCTTACGCTGCTATAGACTATTCAATATATAAATAGACAAACAAATAGGTTAATGTATGAAAGTCAGACTCATACAAATAGAATGGTTTCCTAAATATACTCATTGCTATTAAACTAATCCAGAGGTTTAAAACATCTGAGGCATCTATGGTGCATTCACACCAAAACAAATGCCAACCAGCAATGTTTTATTTAGGATACTGAAGTCCATCTTGTCTGTAGATCTGGATGAGTGGAACCTGCGAGTTCAGTAGTGAGTAGCAGAGGTATGCAACAGATGCATTAGAAATTGCTAAACTCATGTAAAATACCAGGCAATCCTCCTAATGCCACACAGGAACAAGTGTACGTTGTGTTTTATTGTGGCACTCATTTGTGAGCTTATTAATATAAAATCATTGCATCGCAAAGTTTAAAATGCTAGAGAGAAAATCTATCCTAACCAGAAAACTGCATTTTATATATCTTGTCCAACTACCGTGTTTCCCCGATAATAAGACACCGCCTTATAATTTTTGGGGTCCAAAAAAACACCATAGGGCTTATTTTCAAGTAGGTCTTATTTTAATTAACATTGACAGAGATTTATATAAACAGTCCTGCTTTAATACCCATCATGCCCCCAAGTCCTGGGGAATTCACTAGGGCTTATTTTCNAGGTAGGGCTTATTTTGGACTGTTTTACAAAAATTAGGGTAGGGCTTATTATCGAGGAAACATGGTAAATGGAGTGTTTCTTCACGTTACCGTTAAACATGCCAACATTTTAAACCTNACTACAATTACGTTTGTCATTTATAAAAATAACATAATAAGTAAATAAAAATTTCCTTTACTCCAATGTATTGACAGTTTTATTCAGTTGTATGAACCGGAGAACAAATAATTCCATGTTAAATTTGATTAAATATACATACAAAAATAGTTGTACTTGGAGAAATCCTGTGACCCCCAAATATTTATTTACTTGCAAAACCTTACAGTAACTAAAGAGAATGAAAATCAGTGGCCAATGTGAACACTTCCTATAAACCTTGTACTAACACCACCAGGATTATGGACCCTTTACACTGTAATTTGAGGTCTATCCTGATACTCAAGAGCTGTAATAAGCAAGTAAATTCTCGTCTGTGGGCTTCAGGATCTTCTTTTCGGACATGTTGACCACCCATCCTGGAGCAAGGCCAAAGAATATTTGTCGGGGGTCCTTGCGAGTGCACAGCATTTCATAGAGTTCATCTTTGGTGATGTCAGGAAGGATGTAACCATACTTCTGAGCCAGACGCTTGCGAGCATCAGCAACTTTTAATGGGTCTGCCAAGTATCCGCGGCTTTCTGCTTCGGTGTAATACTTAACCAATTCTTCTGGCGGGAGCATTCGCTTGGGAATTGGCTTTCCCCGCATGAAAAATGGCACTGGTTTACACAGGACATCTGCAAAGAGAGAAAAATATTTAGCAAATGAAACTCAAAAATATGTACAATACATACATAAGACTACAGACAGCCTTAGCGTTATTGTGTAGGGGGGAAATGGACACTTGAAATAGAAACATGCTTCAGAGAAGCGATACCATTATATGTAATGCACGCACATCCATGTTATTTTAATAAGGCTCAATTAAGATAAAGATACNAGGTAAATTAGTGCTAGTCATCCATTAAGTGCTACTACAATTAGATTCTTTACAGCAGGTTCAGGTAATAACAACAAACCCTTAAATAAAAGTTAGTTTAGGAATAGGACATGTATATGCTACAGACACTTAAAAAAGTATTGTAAATTTGGGGACAAGGATTTGAAGAAATATCTCCTGTCAGTGAATATTTCCACACGTCTGGTTGTCATGCAACAATTTCCAGCCATGCAAGTTAAAATAAATAAAAAAAACAAAAAAAAAAAAACAGAAAATACCAAGGCTCCGCGGATCATAATAGCTAGTTGTGATAACACCACCGTTTTTCTCAATCGCTGCAACTGCCAGCTCAGACGCCCACTGAACTTCTATGTTGACTTTGGCGCAAAACAGGTCTGCCCCCTGCAGAAGGAGAATGTCAATAAAGAAACTCAAAAGCAAAACATAAACATGTCACTAGAACCCTGCTAACTCCCACCCATGTGTTTAATCATATTACAATAGTATACTGACAATATTATTATTATCACAACCAATGCAGAGAGAATTAGTGCTGTGCATTCAACATTGTAAAATACACCATCATAACCTCATAATCACTGACCACTAAGATAATTCTGCCCTAATATTATACTTCACTCTACATAAAATATGGCCCTTCTTCACTTTTCAAACATCATCTGATCATTAAATAGCTATACATAGTGGTTAATGACATTTAAGGAAGCATAGCTTGTTTACAAGCTNTTGGCTAGATCTTGAGGTTTTCAGTACATTATGCTCACATTTAATACGATGGTTAAAGAAAGTCACACACTACAAAAGAAAATCCTTTACACTGCCGCCTCCTAGTGGCAGGTCAGTGACACTACTGCCTTTTCCTATTTTNCATGAATTGGTCACAAACAATAACAGACAACTGGTAAGCACGCACACAAGTAATAATAATAATAATATCTGTATTTAAACCATTAAGCAAATGACCGTTTATAAGGGCCATACCTCTTCCACAAGCTGGACACCAAAATCTCTCTTTAGAGGCTGTATGGTCACTCCTCTGGCATTCACCAACTGTGTTAGGTCAATCGGTTGTGAGGGATCTACTCTTCCAAGATCAATGAGGTACTGCAGCTTTTTCAAACTTAGGGGATGATACTGGCGCCGATAGCTGGAGAAGAAACAGAACACAATACTTAACACAAAACCAATACACAAATAACTCAGTATTCATTGTAATGTATTCCGGCATATTACAACTGGTAACTCCACATGAATTAAAGACTAATGAGGAAAGAGGAAGTCTAATTACTTGATGAGTTGAGCATTAATATTTATATAGTTAGAAACATAGAAAGTGATGGCAGATAAGAGGAACATGGTCCATTAAGCTAACTATACTACTCTAATTTCATTTTTTTAGTTTGAATATACTTATATTTATCCAAAACCATGTTTAAAGGGTTTTGATGTGTTAACCGTTACCACCTCTGATGGGAGGATATTCCACAAAATAAAAACTTATCAATTAAATAATTCTACCTCTGAACCTTCCCTCAGTTTATAAGCATATCCTTGTGTTTGCATATACCACCCTCCTCTACGTGGTTACAGCCCATGACATATTTGAAAGATGATATGTCCCCCTCTCCCTTCCATCCCAAGCTGTACATAGTTATTGTAGTCTTTCTGCTATGTTGTTATATGCTTTTTTGTACATACATGTACTGGTTTCAGTTTTTCACCTGTGCATTTGTACGTATCCCCCCTTCAAGGAGAAAGCAATAGTAAGCGCAGTATGGGGGTGGAGGGTGTGATTGATGCAAATCACTCCCCAAGCCCCAGACCCTGAACAGAAACCCCACACATATCCTATGACCAGACGGATCACCCATTCATAGTACCGATTGGGACTGATTTACATGAAAACACTGCCTCAGCAGCGGTTAAATTGCCCAAAATCCAGGAGTCTCCGGAAGAGTCAGCAACTCAGATTTGTGTCCTTTAGGGGATATGGACTCCAGAACAAAGATCAATACGATACATATAAAGAGACAATTCATAGTTACATTTCAGAGTTTTCTGATAACATTGTTACAGAAGAAAGAAAACNAGTTGCAGGTATGTTATACTTGCCTGTGTCCCTCATTGAATCCATATTTAGGAATGACTAAGTAAAAGGGGGTCTGTCCTCCCTCAAACCCTAGACGAGGTCTGTTTCCTCTCTGGGTCTCTCCTTTATGACCTCGGCCACTTTTTCTGCCGCCATGTCTACCGCGGCCTCTCTGTCTTTCCTGAAAAGAGAAACGTTTGTTATTAGTAGGGACCCTGCACCATAAACACCACAGAGAATAATGATCTTACAGAAACAAAATGCACAATATAATTCATACAAGACTATTGCCAAACACTGACAATGCCCAATGGCTGCATATTGTGCCTGTAATCTACAGTATTTCCAGTTACCCCAACAAATATTATCTAACAAATATTAAAATATCTGCACAATGCAGAGATGGTGAAAGTTATAACGCAGCTTTAGTCAAACTATTGCTCTTCAAGGCCTATACTTACTAAACTGCCCGAAAGTTGCCCATAGTAACCAATCAGATTGTCAGCCACATTTTACATACTAGAGAAAGTGAGCAGAATCAGATTGGTCGCTATGGGCAACATTNCCAATTTTGCAATCTGGTAGTTTAGGAAATATAGGTAACGGTACTACAAGTCCCAGCATGCTTTAACTGCTTAGGTAGAGCCAATTACTAACAAGACATGCAGGTACGTGTAGTTTCAGAACACCCAGCAAGCTAGGTCTACTATTATCATCATCATCATCACTTATTAGGCTCCACAAAGTGTCCCCAGTGGCATAAAATGGGGAATACAGACAGAATGGGAGGGGAAGAGGGGCCCTGCCCGCAAGCTTTTATTCTATAGGAGATTGGCATAGATACAGAGGGGAAATACACATACACTAGGGACAATAGGTCAGCTCTGAATTAAGCTACCGGTATATAGACAATGAGAAAAACAAAACAAAAACTGTCTCCTAATATAATAAAGATGGAGGTATGAGACATGGAAGTGCACTAGAACATTGAATGGAAGGGGTAAAGTGTTTGAGGGATGCTGGGGAATAGATCATGTGGTACACCATGGGGAATCACAATGTGGGCTATGTGATGTTATTGTATTAAACGTATATATAAATATTGTTCATAAGAGAAGAAATAAAAACATATGAAGAAGGTGAAGGAAGACACAGTGCCATGCTGACACACGGGCTGTCAATGTCACTGGGGGCTGCAGGGAGGATGCGGTGACACACCCAGGGTGACATGGTGACACACGTCCAGAGGGACACACTTACTCTCTGCCTCGCACCGGGGTTAGGTCTCAGATTGGCCAAGGACACCCGGGGCAGGTTTCCTAACAGCTCCCCCGCCTTCTTCCCGCTGCTCCCGGAGGCCGCCATGTGTGCATTCTGAAGGGCAGCCGAAATCACGTGGCTACGCTCGCCCAATAAAGCTTGTCCTGCTTTACGGCTTCTACAACAATGAATAGAAAAAAACTCCGCCATTTTTGTTTCAGGCACAGTGTGATTATAACCTACTGAAAGTGAGGGCAACAGAAGAAATAATCATGTGTNGAGGATTTGTTTAGCTAACAACAAGATTCAGCATATTTTATTTTTTAGAGCTACATCACCATAACACAGTGTTTATTGAGTTCTCAGTCATTAAAATGCAGTCTGCAATACATTTAGCATTATGTAACAATTCCATAATACTGTTCCCTGATATATAGCATTT
>JABWIB010002476.1:40620-54194 GCA_016617825.1 Platyplectrum ornatum | reverse complement strand
TCCGCCCACCCACCCGACAAGCTTCAGGACAGAGCTGCCGGCGGCACTGAGGTAGCTGAGCTTAGGCTATCTGTGCTGCTGGGGACGGTGGACGCCAGCGTTATTGCTCATACTTGCTCTGTTTCAATCATAATGTACATTAATCGGCTTATAAATATATACTGCGTGGTTTTAAAAAAACAATGTACATGTTAAAAGGGGAGGGGCTGGGGTGTGGCATTTGCTAGGTGGGAGGGGCCGGTGACACCCAAGGATGGGGCTAGGGGGGTGAGTTCCACCACCTCTATAGAACCACTTTAAGCACTGGTAATGACCATATCTAAATTGTTATATTGAGAATTAAGCTGGCATTGCATGCAATAATCCGTCCTACTTTAATCTTTGATCTTAAACATTACAACATTTATAGAAAGGAATCAATTTTTGATAACAGAGATTAATTTTCAACAGTTTAATAAAGAAATGGCCAGCAGGTGATGCTATAACATAGCCTTTCATGCTATATTTCTTTCCTTTCATAGCTCACCAAACAAATTATATCAAATTTAGTCTTACACAGTAACTCCTTATCTTCTATTGTTATATTCTATTACTTTAAATGTTTGCAAGAGTTTTAGGAATCTGGAGTCTTGAATGTAAGATCAGATATGAGTTTTCATTTATAGATGCTTATGTAATAATTATTTTCAAAATAGATAGGATTTTTTAATGTACTATCAGAAAATGAATATGCACTGTCCTTTATATACCCACCTAAAATTACATATTTGTTTTTTTTTAAAAAAAACATCAACGGGTATTTTTTACATTTTACAATTTTGTCTTAAATTGCTACTTGCACTTGCACTCATACACAACACATGCCATATTATGTTATCATTACTACTATATTTCTACTCCATATATCCAAATATGTTTTATTCTTCTCCTATATTTTACAACAGTGAACGTTGTCCAGTCCTCTGTTCTAGTTCTTCCTATTATTTAGTGCTCTGCTTCTGTAGTAACTGGCACTCATGGGATGATTGTTGGGGTGTGTGGGGGGGGGGGGTGTTAAACGTGTCTGGAGATGGATTTCTTATATGCTGCACAATAATTTAAAGCATGTATTAAATTCCCTGGCCACTAGAGACTCCATCTTACCATCACAGCGATTATTTGCTCTGAGAAGATAAAGTTTTAGTTTGTCTACACTGGCTCAGTAAATGTTGACAGTTGTTTTCCTCCTCTACCTTGTACAAAGTGCAGGACACTTACATGTCCAGAAGCATTGGATTTTCCAATAGTAACATTTGGTGCATGCATCCAGTCCTCTAATGGACAGATCTCAGGATCTGGTTCACTATTTGGAAGAACAAGATTAAAAGGGATGTAGGCATTTCCCAAACCACACTAAAGGAAACATGTATGATGAAATAGTTAAGCTTCATATGCAAATGTACTATTTTTATTTTAGATATGGCCTTCTCTATACACAATAAATGGGACAGATTTCCATAATGTCTGCAGCAAAATAAAGTAAGTTAAAATAAGCTTAGTATACTACATCCAGCCTCACCCTTGACTTAATGCTTTATAAAGCACCCTGACTGCGAGTCATCTTTGAAATTGGTTTTCTGAGGCATATGAAGACTTCACAATGACACAGACAAGAGGGGGGCTGACAAATTGTATGTGGCAGGCGGGTGGCCCGCGGTCACAGTGGTTGGTGAAAAGTCAGTCAGTGTTTGCGTTATTCCACAGTGACAGGATTACAGTCTGATTCTATCTCTTCACATGACGCTTTCAATAAAATGTCACACTAACGATGGCCATTTCTTTGCAGTCACTTCCCTTCATCGTTTAGCCATCAAAAAGCATTAGCATTTGAATCAAGCAGCACAAAAGCTTCACTACAAGCAGATCATAGTAGTTTCATTCTAAATCTGACTCTTTATTAAAAAACATAGTAACTAATTACATACATATTGACTCTTATTACTAAATGCAGTTTTTTACCAAGTGCAACCAATTCATGCCAATCACACTGCATACTGTACTGCACAGTGGTCGAAGTGGAAATTTAGAAGTGGCGGTATGGACATACAGAAGTGGGGGTATGGAAACACAGAATATAATGGAAGTCAATGGAGATTTGTAGTTTTTTCATTACATCAGTGAAAGAAGTGCCGGTATGGCATACCCCCGTATACACCCCCACTTCGAGCCCTGGTACTGCATATAAATGATCTCATGCTGAGCCACAAAGGCTTCCTCTTCTGCAAGGATTATCACTGACAGCAGGAATGAGAGGCACTAATGTTGGGACCTTTTTCCTGGGGGACAATCCTCCTGTTTCACCACGTCCTCTTGTTTGCAGCCATAATCACTGAAGTGGATTACCAGCTTTTTGTAGGGTGCTCAAGGCCTATGGTATTTCTTAGCAGTAATATCATTCAGTATCCCCCAAAGTGATTTACATTTTAGTGGAGACTGGAGTAAAGAAATTTGTTGCTGAATAAAGTCACATTTCTTATAAACACAGAGATAGATTTACTAAATTGAGAGAAAGAGAAAGTGAACATGTAGCCAATGGAGTTCTAGATTAGAGATTACTGTAATACAGTTATAGAGAAAAACATAGAAAACTTTATTATTATATTGATCATATTGTCACCCATAATCTAGATATATCAAAAATGTATGTGTGTATGTTTCAGCATAACTTGGTACACATATGATCTGGTAAATACTGTAGGGGTAAGACACACCTAGGGGTGTCAAATCCATAGTTTTCACGGTCGCTAAGCTGGTGTTTAAGCCAAATTTTGCAGGTAAAAACCGTGGACAAACTGCAAGTAGGGTTCTGTATGGCCCATATATGTTCTCAAATATGTTCCTCATTTTCAAACATATTATCCACAGGATGTGTCTGTATTGCTCCTATAATAGGACTTGAACATGTCATATAGAGCATAGAGAGGTCAGTGGGTAGATTTGTTTTATGATACACATTTTTGGGGAATTTTCACTTCCTCCTTAAAATGAAATAGTAAAGTCCAACAAAATATATATAACCTGATCTTGAATTTGTAATATAACCTTGTAATATTTTGCTGTTATATTACAAAATTCCAGACTATATATTTTTATTTTGAATTTCGCTATTTTATTGCAAGGAGCAAGTGAAAATTCACAAATAATATCACACAAAGGTCCCAAGATTACTGGACCATATAATTCAAGATCTATTCAAAAGTACCAACCCTCGTTAACCCTACTTACTATTCTGCTGCCGTGCCATTGTACTAAAAGCTGCTAATTTAATTCACAGAAAATCATCCACAATAGTATAGTAATTATATATCCATGATGCCATTTGTATTTTAACGTTGTGATATTTTCCCCACACTTATCTTACCTTATTATTTGCATTTGGATTAATATTTTAATTAAATATTATAATTTTAATATAATAGTTTTTACGCTTATAAGCTACTGTATTTTGTCATCAGTTGTTGCACCCCAGGATATGCCATCTTTTCTTAAAGTGGCCATCAATGAGAACGACTTCATTCTCATGGAATTGTCCCATAGGGAAAATCATTGTGTCTGCAGGTCATCCACAAGAATGATTTCGTTCCTCATGGTGGCCATTAAAAGAATATGAAAAACCTGTAAAAAATAGAAATAAATGAAAAAAAAGCCATACTTACATACATTCCAAGTGTCTTCGCTGGGCACCGGAGCGGCTCCCAGTGCCTTCTTCTGATGCGCTGGCATTTCCGCCTTGTACGGAGAGGACGCTGTATATGCGTGACACCGTCACACATATCCAGCGCCCTCTCCGGCTGCACTGGACGCACTGGAGCATCAAAAGAAGGAGCTCCGGTGCCCAGCGAAGACACCTGTAATGTAAGTATGGTTTTATTTAGTTTATTTCTATTTTTACAGGTTTTTCTCTTTATTTGTTTTTGGTAAACAAGCGAACATCAATTAGAAAATCTGTGTTTTTCAGTGCTTTGTCACCGTTTGGGTTTCTATGTGGCAATACACGGGCAGATTTTTCTCAAAACCCACGAATGTTGGGTTGGTCCGGGAATGGCCACCTTTAGGCTGTTTGTACACAGTGTTATATATTGTTTTTTATTGGTTTTGAGAACCATGTATGTTTTTGTTACTTGTATTTACACATCAGATAGGAGGAAGCATCCGATTTACTAAAACTCCTCTCCTCATTTCAAATTGAGGAGTCATATTGTAGTTGATTAAAAATTGCTTATAAATAATATAACTGAGTCAGTTGAATATTTGTATAAATATTTACTTTTAGTATAAATAGTACAAATTGTACTACTAAAAGTAAAAAGTCACTGCTCTGACTCAATAAAGGACGGAAAAGTTACGCAAATGATCATCTGCAAACAACCAAAGCAAGAAGGATGCAGAGAGGTCTCTTTTTTTATTGACACATTTTATTGACTGTCAGATAGGAAAAGATTATACCATGACTTTATAAAGCTTGAATACACATATACCTGGATGTGTGTCACAGAGTATGATATAAACATTGACTTATTGAAACTATAACACTACATGTTAATGCTTCCTTTCTGATTACTCCCTCTGAGTAATGTCTTTGGAGCATGGTTAAGACACGAGAAAGCCAATTTAATAACCTGGTGCACCAACAAAACACCCATGTATTAGCTTTCATATGTTTTAGCTCTAGGCTAATAACGGCTAATTACAGGATACCTTATTTGCAGCCGTCTTTGCTAATGTACCAGGTTACTGAATTGCAACAGAAAGGGGCTTTGAATATGACACTGGGCATTTATAACATAAACATATAACAATGGTATTTAATAATGAATGTTAATGTGCTATTTGGTCAAACCATATAGACAAAGTTGTCAATTAGTTGACCCTGTTAGCAATCTAAAGCTATTCATGGGCAGCATTTCATACATTTCAAACTTGTTTTTTTGACTGCGCTACATGAAAAATGATAAAATACAAAACAAATTTTACAAAACCACCTTCATTAGGTAGCAGGGCTAAATCATTGCATTTCAAATTCAACATGATGGAAGGAGTAGGACATAAATGGAAGAAAAATACAATGCTGATGAATTATATTCTAGGCAGAAGGTTTAAAATCATTGGAAGAAAGCCTTAAACATTTGTAAAAAATAATAGCAGAATAAAACTTACATAAAAAGAGCAATAAAATAACTAGAGACCCCTTAGGATACTTTATTTCAAGCAGTAAATAGGAGGAGCGAGGGATGATTAATCCCACCAGAGGTTAAACTCCCCGATTGTGACCCACAAAGGGCATGCAACCATGGATAGTAGTATCTGGTGATGTGACGGGAGCTGAGTTGTTTATCCCTGTTTAGGGCGGATGGCTGAGGCGTTTAGAATGAGCTGGTGTTTTACTGTATTTGCTCTCTGCCTTACTTGCTTTGTGCCCCATCAAATTTGAGAGTAATTAATACTTGACAATTTGGTCAAAGGTCCCCTTAAAATTAAATAAATGCCAAATATTTACCCCCTTTTAATTCTGTGTCTGTGTGATATATTGGTATCTATTGGTTTGCACAAACTGAGGGTCTCAATCATGGGAAGTTGAACATGATTTTTGAGATTTGAGCACCATTAAAGGTAACATGATTTGCAGTTCATGTCCCAACATAAGTAGAAAATGTGCAGCCTAGAAACAAATTGCCTGAGAGAGTCTATAACACACTACTCTGCTTAATCTGTATGTATGTGTCTGCGAAATATCCCTAGGGTCCCACTGTTTTTCATACTACAGTCAGAGTATTTACTACAACTGATACGAGGATAGAAAAGAAGTCCTCTGTAATCTTTTACTATTGGATTATTGTACCTGTCTTTTGAAACAAAAATGAAATTCAGTAAAAAAAATACTCCTTAATATTCAATATTGGAAAAAGATGAATGAAAGCAATGGGGAATCTCAATACCACCTTCTATTGATAACAATGAAACACCTACTGTACCTCTTATCTTACACTCTCATTATGCTCTGTATTCTGAAAACCAACTTACATTTTCAACCAGATACAATGGTAAAATATTTTTGTTTTTGTTAAATGTGTTTTGATAATTTGTTACTTTGTTTGTTATTATACATGTATTTTTTTTATTTTTGGTATACTCATGTGGGGTTCTTACTAACTTAATGTAAATTACTAATTTATTTAACCTACCGCACACAAATGAAAAAAAAAGTCTAAAAAAAAAAAAATCTGTTTTCTTTACAAAAGTACAGAACACTAAAGCTGCAGCAATTGCTGGGGAAGAAGACCTTCATTTAAGAAGAAAAGCCCATCGTAGATTGCTGGAAGGTTAAGTAAACTATAAAGGACAGGGTCCCCAATAAAAGAGGTTCCTGACTCATAAGTAAATTTTGTTTGACTTCACTGGACTGAATCCAGACTTACGCACTACTACTTGTGAGGGAGTGGGCAAAACCGAGTTGAATTTCAGAGGAGTTAAATATCATTAGTTGCAAAGAATATTAGAGTTGAGAGATGATGTTTTCAAAGCCCAAGTCTAATAGCAGTGTAACCCTAATGCTGGTCAGTGTGTGTGCGCATTAAGCAAAAGCATAGTATTCTCCCTTTATGCGAAGTATTCCATTCATTTTGCCTCCCCTACAATTCAACATAGTTTTGCCAGTGAACAATCGATGGGTAGACAACCTGCGGCTCTCTATATGTACACATCCCAGCATGCTTTGTCAGGTATCAGCTGTTAAAACAACTGTCAAAGCAGTGAAAGCAGGCAGGTATTTGTAGTTTGACAGCATCTTGAGAGCTGCATGTTGCCTACCCCTGGTCTAGAGCACCGGGCTAGGGGTGGGGACAAAAGTACCCCATCATAACCCGGCATGTAAATAATTAGCCAGTCTGGAAGGCTGCCTTCCCGGGAGAGGAAAAGACGCAGGATGGGGTTGGGGGGAGGGGTTGGTGCTAGGTCTGCCTAGGGTGGCCAAGCACCTAGCACTGGCCCTGGTAGTACGTAAGTTTGGATCTGATCCACTGCTTTTAAATAGATCCCTGGACCCTTTAACCAGTTAAAGTGCATCTTTGTGATATGTTATTATTAGACCAGGATACTTCTCCAATAAAAATATTTTTTTTCATTGCAAACAAGGCATTGATACAGTACAAAGCTTAACCAATATCCGCACAGTCTAATCTTATCTACTCCAGAACATGGGGTAAAGTACATTCTGTTCTCATCATGAACATAGTGACCTTTCAACATTTATCAATCTGAATTCCTAGTTCCTCTTTTGTACAGTGATGACTTCTAACTGTTGTATTAATATTTATATTAGTTTAATAATGCTTTAAAGGGCTGCAAAAGATAACCTTGCTTAAATTATCCTACAACAGAAATAGATTTCTCCTGTTTTTGGTGTTAGAAACAAGAGGACACACACCCTTCCCCGCAGCTATTGCAACTTTCCAACTGCTGGGATTGAGGTTGAAAAAAAATGGTAAGAATATTTTATAAATTACTTGAACTGCCCAGCAGTGCCACGTGCCATTGGTATGCTCTGTACAGAAGTTGTAGAGTATTTCCCTGTCTGCAAAATCATACAGTAGATGCAGTGAGGCCAGTCCATAGGCAAATAAAGGCTCAGAAACTATAGCAACTAAAACTAAGTGTACATTACATTTCAAATGTCATCCTGTATCTCTACTGCACTAACCTGAAATGAGTAGTTACTTAGTAGATCAGCACAAGACCTACTGCTCTGTGCAAGCATTATTCCAATTTGCAGCAAGTCAGGGAAGGAGAACCCATAAATGGGACCATTTGGCTGGGACAGGACTCTAGAAGATGGCCATATTTGCCCACTACAAACTGGTATCAACCAGTTAGTATCAACTGTATTGGTGGTACATTATATAAAAAGACATTGGAAATACCAACATTGAATAGTCTTTAAACAGAAGATGGAAAAAAAGATGTTACATACTGAAGAGATAAAAAGTAAGGAACATAGTGATGTCAGGCTGTGACCTGAGCACACATGGAGCAGATTTTGCTGGCCAGCAACAATCTCCATTTGTCTTTGCTTAAACAAAAAATAACAGAATGAATAAATAGACTGGGTACATATAACCCTTTGGCCACCAGAGGAGCACTGTATATTTCCAAATTGGTAAGGGGATAATCTGGTAGCTAAAAGGTTAAAGGCAGCTGCACGGTCAGGGGCTGAAGATCTTTGTTATCTATAGTAGTTCTATGGATTAATTCATTTCATATACAAGATATTCAATATACTCATCCATAGCTACAAAGCAAATCACATTTTATCCAAAGAAATGACTGCTAATAAGACAGCTAATATGGGAAGAAATCAAATACATTTCTTTTCATAATGAATAAAATCATGTCAGGGAGAGGCAAACACCTCAAATGTGTTTTTCTTTGCTGCACCCGTGCAGTTGCTCTAACAAAGTCATTTTCAGGCCAGAATACAAAGGCTCATCACATGGCCTCAATGCATGGGCTGAGGAGGTGGACGAGCAGGAGGGGGCCCTGGGGGCATCCGTGAAGGGGGAGGACCGGGTGGGGGCTGTCGTTGTGGAGGCTGTATAGTAGGATGGTTTGGTGCAGCAGGTTTAGCAGGAGGTTTAAAGATAGTTTGGCTCCCATCAGCTTTCACCCTTGTAAAGTTAATGCAGCGTCCCTGAAAATAGACACATAGAAAATAAAAATCACAACACAAATAGAAGTCAAATCATTTCCCTCAAATAATTTTTCATATATTATCTATATGAATAAGGAGAGTGCATAAATCAAGGCTGTGAAAATTCCATATAGGATATTCTTTTCACTTCCTCTTAACTATCTATTGATAATAACAAAAACACACATTCCGCACACACAATAATTGTACAGCTTTTGTTTGTATGTATAAATGTATTGGTATGTGCAGAAACACGAGTAGTAAAAGTCCTATTTTCAAAACATACTGTTTTATAGCAAACAGATTATTAAACTTAACCTTTCAATGACTATGGAAGAAAAGGGAAAACTGACTAGTAGATAACAAATCAAGTGTGATCTTCAACAGCACAAAATCTACTACAACTACTACAACTTCAGTCTCATTTATTACTCCAGTATTGCATTACAATAAATATTTATTTAAAAATTTCACCGCAATAAGTGCATTTGTTTCCATGAACCCATTAATTTAAACACACACAGCTATATGTACTTGTGCAAAAGTATTACTAATATGACAAGGTACTAGACACTGATGGATGCTTAGTTTATGTGGGCACCCTCAATGTTATTCGGACACACAGGGGTATATTTACTAAGCAGGGAATTTGCTGGGGAATTGAAAAGTAGGGAAGTTGCCCATAGCAACCAATCAGATTCGAGCTCTGTTTCATTTTACATACTGGAGAATGTAAGCTCGAATCTGATTGGTTGCTATGGGCCACTTCCCTACTTTTCAATTCCCCAGCAAATTCCCTGCTTAGTAAATATACCCCACAGACACTATTTGGTCTACGCCTAGGGTTGCCCATGCTCTGTCGCACTGCATGCTTCAGAATCCCATGCAACCTGCGTCAAGAGTGGGAAGGGGGTCCCTTGTGGTGTCAAAACAGATGCATACACAGTTCAGAAATTAACATTCTTTTCAAACATGAAGAGCATAATTTTGGAATGAATTAAAAAAATGGACCTTGTATTAAAAGACAAAATAACAAGTTGTCAAAATGTGTTATTGTGCAGTCGCCACCAACCTTGTCTCCTGCCTGTGGCCTCATGAGAGACACTTGGTCATATCCTCTCCTCAGTAGAGCCCAAATTGCATCCAGTTTTCCCTGTAGTAAAACAGTAAGTCAAGCATTAATTTACTATTGTAACATGGATTGTAAGAACCTTTTATGGAGCTATTTACCTTGATCGGACTGTACCATTTCCTCTCCTGTGGACCATGGCGATTATGGTTTTTCTTTGGTTTAGGTTCCCAAGGCTCAAATTCTTGTTCTGGTAACTTAATTATGGCATTTTTGGGTTTCTCTAGCTTTGCTCCCTCTTCGGTTGAGCCTTTACCACCCCATCTCACCTAAAGCAAAATGAATAAAAACATCAATATTTATAATATTGTTGTAATATGTAAAATGAGGTTCTGAAGTCATTGACAAACATTGTTTCAGAATACAATTTAAAACATTTACCCAGAGCTTCCATGAGCGTAACAAGTAGGCGCTATCACTACCATATGGAAGTATTTCTGACAGGGTGGTAGAGGCGGTATGCATAATGCAAGTCTACATGGTGGGAAGTTGAAGGCATATAAATAGTACATTAAGGGCTTAGACAATCCCCTTTGTATATTCTTCATTTCACCACGCTAGTCACCCCTCACACACACATGGAAATTAGCAGCTATGCTGCTGATGCAAGCTGGAAATCTGTTTACATAAGCTCCTAAATAAGGTTTCAGTCCATTCAGAATTCATTATCAGTAAACACCAATATACTGTACTTTACAGGCTATATAAAATTTGCATCACTGTAAAGGGCCTACATTATAATGATTATCACTAAGTGCTGATTTCTTGATTGTCTATGTCAGTGGTTCCCAAACTGTCTCAGTCGAGGCACCCTTAGGTTCTCCATAATTTTTCAAGGCCCCCTAATACAAAATTAATTCTCATTTTTTAAACTTTTGAGTCAAAATAGTGTAATATCTATTTAGGTAAAGACAGAAATACTTCTGGTTAATATCAAATCTTGTGTTGCTCCTATAAAAGTCGTAAAATTGTGCACTAGCAACTTGGCACCACATCGGAAAAAACTATTTGTGGCACCCCAATGAGAGTGTCGTGGCACCCCAGGGAGCCACGGCACACAGTTTGTCAACCACTGGTCTATGTTTATTTTTTGTGATTTTGTCAGCATATGTTTTTATTTCATTAAAAGGACATGTACCTGTCCATTATAGAAAATACTACTTTGAAATAAACATGTTCTTGTAGCTTTGTACAGTTTATTTTGTCGGTACATACACATCCAACTAAGCAGCAATATGACAATCATGTTCTGAAG
This sequence comes from Platyplectrum ornatum, assembly GCA_016617825.1. Taxonomy (NCBI): domain Eukaryota; kingdom Metazoa; phylum Chordata; class Amphibia; order Anura; family Limnodynastidae; genus Platyplectrum; species Platyplectrum ornatum. The sequence continues at coordinate 43,088 of JABWIB010002476.1, read as the reverse complement.
GCACTCTGCTATGTGATGGGAACTGTCCAGAACATACCACTATGCACTATGTACACTGCATTTTTGTATAGGCTGTTAGTATTATATATATATATATATATATATATATATATAAACAGAAATTAAAATACATTGTTTATACTACACTGTCATTTTTATTCGATAGTGCATATGCTTTTGACAAGCAGGTAGAAAGTCTGCCCTATGTCTCAGCGTCATATTCAGAGATGTGTGTTTCTACTAAAACACGCACCTCTTAATAGACTGGAACTCTAGATCAGGTTCTCTGAATAACCAGGAAAACAAATCAATATATTCAGCAAATAAATGTATCTGCATTTACTGATTTGTGAGTTAAAACCAAATATGAGAACTGTAAGATGTTTATGACCAGTAATTAAACTAACTGACTGGGACTGGTTGTAAGGTAATGGGATGGAGACAGAAGGCATTAGAGTAATTAGATTTACTATAAATAATTAGTATTTTTAAAAGATAAACACATTACCTCCATCCTCTTAATACCTCCTACTCCTCTTCCTCCATAGTAAGATGCATCTACAGTTGGCCATTTTTTCTTCGGTAAACCATCCTCGTCATCAGATTCCTAATATAGAAACAGGCATTAATAAGGTTCATATGTGCACATGTTCCTTTGCCTCACTTTAATACATAAATGGCAATGGCCTTGAAATATTTAAAACTGATACATTTAGGCAGTTTGTGGTATTTCACTTGTAATTTAAGTAATTACATGCAGGTACATACAGTATATGATAAATCACAAAATCATTTATATAAGTTATTTTAATTCCAAGGTGGCTAAAATTACATCAACAGCAAACAGATTTACCTAAATACCACAATATATTGAGTGGCCAATTAGGCCACTGATACTGAGTAAAGTATACAGTATTGTCTGTCTAGTAGCCTGATGATACTTAGTATTAATGGAAAAATATCATATGGTAAAAAAAAAATGGTACATCTATCAATCTCAGCGGCCATTTCCTTCATCTAAAGCAGTTGTAATCATGTATCTCCACAGTGAGATTGAAAAGTGGAGATATTTCCCATAGCAACCAATCACATTCTCCAGTATGTAAAATGAAACTGAGAGCTTGAATCTGAATCTCACCGCTTAGTAAATATACTATTTATCTGGCATTTATAAGAATAAATAGTCAGATCTTTTTAATAATATACAAAGTAAGTATAATATTCATATTTATTTTATTTACAATGTCATGTCATTCTCCCAAGTGTGTGAAAAGGACCAGTATTATATGATGTATGTACATGACAGTCTTTCAGTAATACATCATGGAAATCTGAGCACAGCATCTTGATCTTTGCCTTTAGAATACAAGGATTCTTCTGAGTAGCAAACAATGCTTCTGAATCACTTCCTCCCATTCCACTTTTCTCTCATGCAGATGGAAACTTCTGATAAATACCCTCTTTTATGTAAAATGGAGAAGCAATGTGAATGCTAGTGTCATTTATAAATAGAAAAACTAGGCATATTGAGGACATCTTATGAAGATGAAATCAATTGCAGAAAATATGTCTCTGTCTTTACAGTAGCAGCTGTAATGAGCACAGAGAAGAATCATTCCTTACCACTATTAATATCTGCACCCGTGTCCTTCATTTCAGTTTTTACATATATTACATTCAGATATGCCTCAGCATTGAGACATGTACAGCTATGCTTACTATTCTAATGAGACCTAAGAGAGAGCCCCAATAATGCTCCATTATCCATTGATTTCACAGTAACACCCAAGTGCCTGAAATGGGGCTAAGTTCTAGGCTACCTCCATTTCCTAGAGGAAATTGAATATCGCTAAAGGGCTATAATGGCTTAATTCATTGCTTTTAATGCATCTGATGCATATCGTACTTCATGTGATGGAGAGCTATCTTGTTTATGGTCAGAATAACAGTCAAAACAATATTATATAAATAATGAAAGCCTATTGATATTTAACATACTCATCATAGTTCAAAGCTTTAGTCAGAGGAAGTCCTAGGCTTTGTGGTACCCAAGGCAACAAAATTATAAGGGGGGCCCCCTACCACCAGTATTCAAACCCTCCCCCCACTCAAATCCCCCACTGCCCCGGGTCACGGCCAATTAGGAACCCCTGCTCCTGGTTGGCCACAGCAGTGGGGGATTGGGCCCTGTGGAGTTGGCAGTGTGGGGCTCACTGAGTCGCTGGGCCCTAGGTGGCCGCCTATGGCTTTAGTCCATCTACATTACATCTACACATCCAATAATGTACAATTACACCTTGTGTACCTGATGTACGTATTCTGTTTATACCGCCTTTCGACCCCCCTAACCATAATACACTCCCCCTAATCCTACACCCCCTAACCATACACTCCTCACCTGAGAGACACTACATCCTGTGACAGTCCTCACCTGAGACACTAGATCCTGTGACAGTCCTCACCTGAGA
>JABWIB010002476.1:19078-32582 GCA_016617825.1 Platyplectrum ornatum | reverse complement strand
AAATCGAGCCTTTGTAAATACGCAAAAGACAAATTCGACAAAGAAATCGAATCGAACATTCGATTTCACAAATTCGACCCTTAGTAAATACCCCCCTTAATGGCACAATCAGTGACTGAGAACTTGTGAATCACATCATCAAAACTGATAAGTTGATATTATGAACAGAAAGAATATTTGAAGTATTTTAAAGACATCTTTGAAAGAAAATGATAATTTATGATTTAAACAGTTCACCTTCATTTTGTAAGAAGTCAGCAAGACTTTTTCATTTTTAGAAGCATAACATACTGATTATTAGAAGTTCTTTAAAGTCAATAATATCTCCACTGAACTTTTTGCCTTTTGAAATGTGTATTCGGTCAGTATAAATGCTGTACATTTGCACAGAGCATGTAAGCTCTCACAAACAGGGACCCCAACCTCCTACTGTCCTACTGTAATTTATTTTATTTTTTTGTTTGTTTTTATAAGTTTCAAAATAGACAGCTGCCAAATGCTAAGGCGATCATTAACATATATAGTAAACAGCACTTTATGAAATGACTTACTTTCAGTTTGCAAGCTTCCCTGCTGGAGAAATGTCTTCCTGGCTGTTCTGCCTCTTTTTCTTTTCTCCGCGGCTCTCTGCTAATGTAATGACTCTGACGTGACCTAGGGGTCAGCCAGGATCACTGTGATAAGAAAGAGCTGCTGCGGTGGAGGAGGTAGGAGCACTCTTCATATATTAACACAGTGCCTGACTGGCCATCACTGTTAATAATGAACTGAACACTTTGTCTATGTCATGGCCCCACAGTTCTTTATTATTTTAAGTAAATAAGTAAAACTACCAAAATACTACCAAATACTTACTGGCTCTGGAGGAGGAGGTGGAGGGGGTTCTTTAATCACCTACAAAGAAAAAAACAGTAACACATGTGAGAATAGTGAAGGTTTCTTTTATATCATGACTACATTATAAAATATATATACATGTGCTTTTCATGTTTAACTCTAAATGTACTCTTATTCTCCTTACATAAAAAGTGTCAGATGTGTATTTTATGTCTCTGAATAAAGGAACCTTGGGGATGTCTTCCAAGGATGCAGTAAAAAGGATACAACTGGAACAGGCCATGAAGGACACGGTATGGACATTCTATTCAATATTGCTGAAAAATGTTCTAATGTTCTAAAGATCATATGTAGCAAACTCTTAATATATGTTTGTTATGCTTTTCTGTCAACTTGATGTTTTACATACTCAGCAATATTGTGTGTATAAATATAATGTCGCAATAAGTAAATGGCACGTTCAGAACTGTTTTACCAGTGTTCATTGCGCATGGAGGAGGCATCCCAACCCCTAAATTAACCAAGGTTTTATTTACATGATATACAGTAATGTCATCAAGTAACTTTTTATATATTATATTGAGATGCCTGTTAAAAACGTAACAATGCATGAAAATTCAGTCATCCTACTTTCTAATCCATCAAATAGGTCCTGAATACATAAACAGAAATGAGAGGTCTGATTTTGGGGTGACACTATTAATAGTTGTACTGACAATACTTACCACAGTGCAGCAAAGTGGCCAAAACCACCAGAGTAAAGCCAGGAGTAAAAGAAGAAACAGTATCAGCAAGGCAATGAACAAGATTACACCAGTGGGCTGTGGGAGATATTAAACCATATTATTACATTAGTAAGTAGTTGCACTTGGAAAAAAAATCATCACCATAGTCTAGAATTGGTTATCAACATGTATGAACTAGCAATGAACAGAAAGTACAGAAAGTACAAATGTTTATGTTAAGGTGGCCAAACATGGGCCGAATTTCGTTCAGAGCTCACGAATGGATGGCCACGACCGAAAGCTCCCAACGGCGACTAAACGCCAGGAAACCTAAACAAACGAACATCGTGATCAATCAATCGGATTTCCAGATTGATCATGATGTTCGTTTGTTAAAAAAACAAAAAAAAAACGCCGTCACGTACATACAGCGTCCTCTCCGTGCAGGAGAGCTGCGGTGCCCAGCGAAGACATCAGACGGAGTTTATTTTTTTTCCCCATAGGCCAACATCGGAACGACATCGTTCCCGTGGATGGCCTGGAACAGGGGAAATCACCCCGTTTGTAGCTGGCGATTATCCACGGGAACGAAGTCGTTCCTGTGTATGGCCAGCTTTAGACTACAGAGGCCATGACAATAAGTGCACAGAACATGTTCCGTATTCTAGGAATTCCACCTGCTAACATCTGGAGCAGACATGCACATGGGAATTCTAGGGAATGCACCCAACTTCTACAATCGTGCATAAGTCAAGCATAATACAGAATCCTGGATCAAGTCCTGCATTTTAGTAACATTTTCTAGTGATTACACAGTGATTTTACAGAGGAAAACTCATAATGTGATAAGTAAATGATAGTGCTATGCTCACTACATTGTGTGTGCTTATCAGAAACTTACACAGTGTGTACTAGTGATGCTCACAGAGCTGGAGATGTAGGTAAGGCCCATATTCATGCTGACTTGTAGATACACCACCCTGAGAAAGCAACAAAACAAAGGCAGTTAAATATAACATTAAAATATTGTTGCTGGAAATAATTTTCTTTCTTTTAGTTCTAAAGAAACATACTCCAATGTTTTATAGATTTATATGTTTATATGTTAATTTTAGTTTAATTAACATTATTATGGCTATATTATCTATTACATACAGTCAGGTCCATAAATATTGGGACATCTGCGCAATTCTCATATTTGAAACTCTATATACCACCACAATAGATTTAAAATAAAACAAACAATATGTGCTTGAGCTGCAGCTTTAATTAGAGAGTATTTACATCCAAATCAGGTGAACTGTGTATGAATTACAGTGGTGTCTATATAAATTAATGGGACTATCAACTCAAAAGCTATTTCATGGGCATGAGCATTTCCCTTGTTATTTCCCTTGTATTTATTGATGATGTGACTCTTGACAAAAGCAGCAGGGTCTGAAGTGTTTCGGACAATGTTATCTGCTCATATTCAGTCAAATGCTTCAGAACTCATTGGACAGTGGTCACAGTGCAGATGGACAATGACCCCCAAGCATACTGCAAAAGCAACCAAAGAGTTTTTTAAGGCTAAAAAGTGGAATGTTATGCAACGTCCAATTCAATAATCTCACCCGAATCCAACTGAGATGCATTTCACTTGATGAATAGAAAATTGAAGGGAACATGACCCAAGAACAAGCAGGAACTGAAGACATTTGCAGTAGTGGCCATGGAGAGCATCACCAGGGATGAAACCCAGCATCTAGTCTATACATTTCAGACTGTATTTGACTGCCAAGGATTTGCAACAAAGTATTGAAAAGTGTTATACCCCGCCACGGTACACGCGGCGACATGTAATTATCTCCAGGTCTCAGCAAACTAAGCAACATTCCCATACTCAGCTTCACTAGCTGTCAGTCAGCCAGAGCAATCCACTTGATCAGCAGCAGCTTTTCAGAGCTTCTCTCCCTTCACTTCCTATTTAAACCAGGGAGTTCCTGTCAATGACTGCCAGTTATAGCATCCTGCTACACAAATGTGTAGTAACAACCCTGCTTGCTGGTCTTGTATGCTGAGGTACTATCTGCCAGACCTGTTTTCTGCAAGTCCTATTGCTGCAAAGACTTTCTGCCAGTACAGTCTGCTGCTAGTACCATCTGCCAGTCCTGTTTGCTGAGGTACAATCTGCCAGTCCTGTTTATTTCAAGTACCATCTGCCAGTTCAGTCTGCCGGTTTCTGTCTGTCGTCATAGTCTGCTGACCCTCCTGCCAGTACTGACTGTAAGACTACCTGCCTGTCCACTCTACCATTCCTATCTACTGGACTCTGTAGTACCTATTGCTGCTGACTGGGGGCAGTGACCTGCCGGGTGCCAGTCTATCCCCAAAAAAGGGGCTCTAGTGAACACTGTCCCCGGTTAGCTTTGGTGCCCCAGGAGGTGGTTACTGGGAACCTTAGCAAAAGTTATATATAGAGACCGTTCTTATGTGCTTCCTACATCGTTTTCCTGATTTGGATGTAAATACCTTCAAATTAAAGCTAAAAGTCTTAAGTTGAAGCACATATTGTTTCAAATCCATTGTGGTGTTGCATAGAGCCCAAAATATAAGAATTGTTCCGATGTCCCAATATTTATGTACTTGACTGTACATACACATATAGACTATACACACAATAAACAAAAGTGCACAGTATGCTGGCAATACACTGGTTTACATAATTACTCAAAGACTAGTAAGCTGCTGCTACATATAATTTAATTGTACATGGTACAAATCAGTCAGAAAGGTGAAGAAAGTGAGAAAACAAGACAATGTTCATAGTACACACTGGAGCATTGTCTGATGATTATTGTTCCAATCATGATTGTCTGATAATCACAATCTTTCCAGTTTGTACTGTCTAACGATACTGCAGAGTAGGAAGATATGGACATCTTCTTGTTCTAAATATATGTACTCTGCTTAAGGAAACAGGGAAGATAGAAATAAGGAATTAGCACAGTACAAGCTGTGTTTAGGAGTGGAGAAAAATCACTAAGTTAGAAGTTATATGGGCATTGGAGAGTATTAGTAGCAGCCCTGTTCATTTTCTGCAAGCAGGAGTGTGAGGACACATGAAGACAGAAGGTTGTAATCTCAACAATCATTGTAACAATGTATAGTTATTATATATAAAATACTTTTTAGTTTATAATATATTAAAATTATAATGAGAAATGTATCTGTACCAACTCTATCTCCCATGACTTTCAAAAAACAAGAATATGTACACTTGATCCATAGCACCTGTACTTGCACACTTTGGTTTGCTAGCATGTAAAATAAGTATAAGCAGCATGGGTATAGTAGCACACAAGCAAATATGTCTTTAGTAAACATGTTTAAATTGTGTACTGTATATAGTTTGAAGGTTTTAAATAAATTAAATTAATCAAACATAATTTTTTCTACTAAAAAACAGGTTTAAAAAAACCCCAAAATGTAGCAATGCAAAGAAATATCTAAAATTTGTATTTTATAAAAAAAATGCCTGAACAAAATGTGCTCGCAATTGAGGAAAATGTTGCTAACTTTTGGTTCCTCCCTCCTGGGACCAACAAAAAAGATGATAATATGATAATATGATGCTACATCCCTGGCATGGTAAACCATACGTTTGCTAAGGATGGCCAGGGATTGCTGTAATGAAGTCCTGCCCATTAATAGTAATGACTGGGGCTGGAGGCAGTAATCACAGCCCAGGATACCAGGAGAAAAATGTCCAAAATTTGGGAGTCTTACAGAGGTTCCATTAGAGTCGACAAACCAGCTGCATAATGAAAACTTATCAGTATAATATAGTGTAGCACAGTGAGGCTTAATATTTCTTTTATTGCACTGACTAACGCTTGTCAGCGGTGTACTATAAAGTCTAAATGAGGTTGGTTTAACTAAATCAAAATTAGCGCACAACAATAACTTTACACTGTCGCTGTATTTACACTAGTCCTGGGTGGGTACAGGAGGTCTGATGGAAACAGAAATTGGTGCATGTCTTAGTAAAACAACTTTTTATTAAGGTATTGTGTGATATGAATGCCTGTTGAAAAAGTTTTATAAATATATGTCATTATATGATTATATTTCTAATACAGTAGAACATGTATTAAAGTGAGTTATACATACTGTCCAACTTCTTCAATGACAGGGGCAGGGCACAGTAAGTAAGTGTCTTGTAAGTCAGAAGGCTTTTCATCTAAAAGACAGTTTAGAAGAAGACTTGTAAAAGCATATTGCAATTTTTCAAAAAGGTACATACATGATATTATGTCAGGGTTGCTGACTTTTTGCTTCTACCTCCCAGGCAGTATGGGGGGGCAGATGTGGGGCCACAGTTCATTCAAATCATGCTTTAAACATTTCAAGCAATGACCAAAATCCATAAGTCCCCTGGATATTCTGGGAAAATCGGCAACCCTGTATTATGTTCAGCTTACTGACGTATTTTTTTTTATAAACAATTTTTTATTAGGATTCGAAATTCACACAATAAAATACATAACATATACACTACTTATACAGAGTGGAAAATACACAGTACAATGTGGATATACAATGTGAGCCACAGACAATCTTCATAGAGGCAAAGGAACATAGGGAACATCAGATAAGGTTAGAGGCATAGATATACCGAGATACCTAGTTACCTGGCCCTAAAGAACAATAGGGGGATCATTCAATGTCCATAGGACAACTATTCACTAGGTTATTCATAGCATAGTTACAAACTGACAGCCAGAAACCTCTGATAATGGGACAGGGCCATAAGCAGTGGTATAGGTCGCCGCTGGACTCCCACACCTAAGACAGTCTACTGATGTATTTATAGCAAACATTCAAAGCAGAAATCAAAACACACAAGTAAAATGATAATGCATAAGGAATATTTTATTACTGTTATAATGCTCATATATTAGCATATGAACAAAAACGATATTACAAGAAAAGAGTTTACACTTATTACACTTTGTAAAGCGATCTAATTAAAAATGCAATTAATGCAGTGGTTAATGACTAATGGATGAACCTGAAACAATCTCATTAATTAATTCATTAATTTCACAGCCTACAAATTTTCCATAATATATACAATATACCACCATGGATAAATGTGTACCAAACTATTTTCTTTAGGACTGCTTTTTTGTACAACATACACATTTAGGGCCAGATTCAGCTTTTCATTCTCATGACTTCTCTCATGGGCAAAACCATGTTGCAGGGGAGGTAAATTTAATTAGTTGCAATCAGCATAACAGGTGACAGCTGATGTTTCCAGCCNAAGTNTAATAACAGTGTAACANTAACGCTGGTCAGTATCTGTGTGCAACATGCAACAATAAAGTATTCTCCCTGCATGCAAACATTAACATTCATTTTATCTCCCCTGCAATTCAACATGGTTTTACCCATGAGAGTGTAAGTCATGAGTGTAAGTCATGAGAGTGAAAAGCTGAATCCAGCCCTTAGAACTGGATCCAGACTTCAGACTCCATACTTTAGGCTACTTAAGTTGTCTGTATAAGTAAGACATCTACACGTTTGCATCAGATTTTAAACTACGGGTCTTTTGTATGGGATTCAATTCCATGAGCTATGAGATCTGTGCAGTGGTCACGCTACGTTTTTTCAGCAGGAGTAAAAATCTTGCAAAATAGCAGTATTTTTTTCAGCAGCAATTTAATTAAATAGTAATGTGTAACTGCCATTGTCATAACATTTCATAATTAATATTATCATAATAAATACATTTAGACAGCTTTTTTGTTTTACATTCAGATTTGTTTTCAATTTATTTGTATGGGCATTCCTGCAGAGGTTCGGGTGCAGCTTCTGTGGAGCAACTCAAACACAGACCGCTGCTCTCACTAACAGCTCGCCGTCTGCTGCAGCCGGAAAGAATGCTGATTGGGTAACTTTAACCAATCAGCGTTCTTACTGCTGGCAGGAACAGACGGCGTGCTGTCAGAGTGCTGGTCTGTATTCCCGAACTGCACTAGAGCTGATTACACTGATTGGTCCCTGTGTCAAAATATGCATGGGACCAAATCTCAGTGGTTATTTTAACATATTAAAGCACCAGAGATGCGTGCAGATGCGTTATCACGATCACTGGATCTGTATATGGGTTTGTTACAGAAAAACAGCATGCCAAATCCCTGCAAGTAGGGCAGGAATAGGCATGAAAATTAAGGTAAGGGACAGTTCATAATTTTTTGTACAGATTTGTGCACTGTATTCAAGGTAGTTCAGGTCATGTAAGAATCCAGAAATCCTCATGAGAGAGGGGAGTGAGGGAAGATAACTTCCCACTTCCATACCTTCCTGGGTACGAAGGTCTGTGTATGTGATTATACAGGTTAGTGATACAGGTCAATATAAATTGGTGATTTTATATTATGGTTCTTACTTATTGTGATGCTATCATTCAGTTTGAAACTGCACAGCACTTGATTAATATTTCTTGCATGGTAGAACCCATTTCCTCGTACAACTACCTGGAAAGATTCTGAAAATAAGAATAAAAAGACAGATGTAAATAAAAGGTATAGTTTGTGTAACAAAACATACTCACAGTCATGTGCTTATTTGCTATGATCTTCATGATGAATGAAGCTACATTTGCTTGATCCCAGTCATTTACACATAGGCCTAAATTTACTAAGCAGGGAGATTGAAAAGTGGGAACGTTAGCAATAGCAACCAGTCAGATTCAAGCTCTCATTCTCCAGTATGAGAAATAAAACTGAGAGGTTAAATCAGATTGGTTGCTATGGACAACATCTCCACTTATCAATCTACATGCAATCTCTGTGCTTAGTAAATTTTGTTTGAATGTTTTTTGTTTGAATTTTAAGTTTTTGAGTTCTATACATGTGCACCCATCCAACTAGCAATATTTCCATCTGTCTATACCAAGGATTACTTCCAAAGCTTCCTACACAGGCACCAGGTTGAAATATTGTGATGTTGCCACAGGTGGGGTCAGATGTTCTAGGAAATTTCTTGGCTATAAAGGCATCATTTTATTCTCTAATTTGTTTCAGATTTAGAATTTCTGGTATCAACTACCCTTTCAGTGAAGTAATTCTTTTACACATTTCCTCTGAATCTACCACCCTTTATATGCATCCACACCACTTTCTTCGAAAATTGCCTCCTTCTCCACCTGTTGACATCCCTTGATATATTTGAAAGCTGCTATCATATCACCCCTCCCCCTTCTCTGCTCCAAGCTGTACATATTTAGTTGCTTTAGTCTTTCTTTATAGTTTTTGTTGGTCATACTATATACAATTTTGGTTCCTCTTCTTTGCATTTTCTCTAATGTATTTATGTCCTTCTAGAGATATGGCCTCCAGAACTGAACACAGTATTCTAGGTGAGGCCGTACCAATGCCATATAGAGAGGCATCGCTACTACCCTCTTTCTGCTACTAATTCCTCTCCCTATGCAACCGAGCATCTGATTTGCCTTTCTCACTGCTTTGTTACATTGCCCTGCTACGTTTAAGTCACAAGGAATGGTCACCCCTAATTCCCTTTTCTCTTTAGTGATTTCTGCCCTGATAACCCTCTTAGTCTCCTTCAATTTTGCACATACCCTTCTCTGTCATCCTTAGTCTGAGTTTGCTTAAGTAATAAAGCAGTTTTTGCTCTCACTATACTTGCTACCTCTTTTGTAAACCATAGTGGCTTCATTTTTTGTGATTTTTCCTAACCATTCTGAAGCAAAATTCTGTTGATTTTAATAATGAACATTTTATATTTTCCCATTGCTCCTGCACCCCTTTTATATGCCTCTGCCATAGACTCTCTCACTTTTCACCATTTATAGAAAATTAGATTTTCTAAAACTTGGCGGTACTCTGGATAATCTCTGGATGGTCTTTAGTGTGAGAAGTGAATGCCCCCGTGGTTTTACTTCTTCGGGAATGTCCTCATCGACAAGCAGGTGTATGCGTATCAGTAGTCTGTCCAAGTACTACAGATATGTTTACAATCATGAACTAGACTTCATACTCTGGCAGCTATTCAAGACTTTTAAACAATATTTAATCTCTCATTGTCTGACTTAGAAACAGCAGGAGCAGAGCGTGGTCTATTTACAAACACCACATACTCTGTGTTGGTATTTAAATCTCACCACAACTTCCTCAAGATCATAGAAAGACGCAGAGCTGGCAAAATAGTTTAAAAAAGTGCAGTCAGCACCAACAAAAAACGTCTGATTTTAAAAGGCGAGGCTGCCCATACCTTTCTTATTATTATTTGGCCACAGTACTCTTAACTCATGCTTTGCATTGCATTATAGAAGCATATTTAATAAGCCCCATATTTTGTATAAAGCCATATTTGTGTTACTATAAAACAGAGATTTTTAGTGCAGACTGTTCCCAATGCACATTTCATGGTATTTTTTCAGGGGTGCCTGCTTGAAAAAGTGCCAAGCGCACGAAACGCGTCGCAGGAGATTTTTAGGAGTGTCTTTTGAACTATCATCTGTTTGTTTATCTTTTGCATTGAGAGAATACTCTGGGACCCTCTAATTAAGAGATCTATCAGCCCAAACGAGTTCCGAAACCGTGATCACACTAGAAGGTACACGTGAGGAGAAAGAGCACATGCGGCAGGGTTGTAGCGCTCCAGCCAAACACACTTCCGCGATCAGCGGTAAGGAGCGGCTCCCCAACCCACCCCACTTGAAGTGCTAAGGTGGACGGAGGACGAGGAATTACCTCCCGGACCATTCCATTACACAGGTATATTTTAGCAGAGTACAAGCAGCTATCCTCCGGACCTTCTCAATTTATATGCAGAGAATTAGAGACTGGACAAATCTCTACATTATCAGACACCCGGTTTGTGCTCCCATTGATTTTTAAAACATCACCTGGTACAATAAGGCCCTGCTATATCACCGAGAGAGATCCAGAAGATCACAACGTGGAAGCACTGTGAGATTAAGAGGGCCATTGACTGGTAATTACCACTTACATACCATATACATATAGCAGCGTTCTTTCATTACGGTACCGCATATCCACGTGATAAGGAATAAGACACTCCTAAGTTTATCACAGAGCTCTGTGTTAATTATTATTGTATGTTTGCTTTTTTATACTGTTGTGGAATATATTATTCTAGGAAATGTTTTAAATATTTTTAGTAAAATGTTTTAGACCTACCACTTGCCTACACGTGTCTATGTATCGGCCATTTAGTTCTGTTNTTTAGCGCTGTACTATTACTTTTTGGTTGGCTTTTATAGTTTGGTTATTGAGACTATACCAGGTCTCTTGGTACTAGCAGCTCTCATTCAGGTCACAGCAGCGCTGTTAAGGGACTATTTAGTTCCTAGTGTGTTTTCTTTTATAGGCTGCATTTACAGTTACACAATAGAAGAAAGCAAATAAAATTGGTTATTAAATCTATATTTGGTCTATCATCTAATAAATGAACTAGCATTCCTCAAGTAGCTAATCTAATTTCCCTCAGTCACTGTGTCCTTTTCTTCCTCAGTTACCGTCAGTATGCCCACTGATGATTATGACAGGACCACACGAAGGGCTGGAAAAGGTCAGCTTTTTCATAAGAACTGGGCCGTGCTTGCAGCAAAGGGAGGATGACAGAGCAGACTTAGTGTGGTTAATAGCAAAGCTGCATGTTCCCATGCCCATTATAATAATTAATATGTCACCACTACACAGTATTTGTCACAATCTTTTCTCATTCATATTCTAGAACCAGGCGTGCGATGGAGCTGTCTTGTCACATATGCTGCTCTGACAATGGAGAAGAAAGAGTATCCTTGTATGTGTTCAGTAAAGTATATTTAGCAAGCTGCTTATAGTAAACTTGCCAGCATGTTATAGAATTTGCTATATTGTGGTAACAACTATATCTTATTTTAATTTTATGGTTGTATATAAAAGATATATGATAAATATTATAAAGTGCTGTATTTATTAAAATCATTATTATGCAATAGTACCACTTTGGAAATGTGCATTATAAAATTAAAATGAAGTTTCTGGTATTTAAAACCATGGACTGCCTTGGAAAACTGCTGTTTCCAAATACTGCAGATCACCACTGGCCTGTTCCTATCAATGCGGGTCAGCACTTTGTTTTCCTCCCCCCCAACAACTGTTACTAGGGTGGGGAAGGAGGTATATATCGAGAGATTGTTGAAATACACATAACAATATTAAGCAGTAATTAGACTGTTACATTGTTATTATACTTGTCTAGGAAACATTATCTCCCACAAATTTAACTCCCCAGCAATTCAACATGATTTTGCCCACTCTTGACTAAAGCTGGTCGATTGGAACAATTTATTGCATAGTGTATGGCCAGTTTAAGTCATGAGTGCCTAAGGATCTGAATCTGGCCCAATGTGTCTCATAGACCATCATAGGATCTCACCAGTGGGGCGAGTATGATTAAATCCTGCGGCTCATAACAAGGGGAAGCAAACCTGGCTACCCTAAATATCGTCAGCAGAGTTTATTTTAGAAAAAAAAGCACTTTACCACAAATGCAAAGTTAACCTTTTTGCTTAAAACTAGTAGTCTTGGCTATGACTAAAATCAGCCTTAGTTGAAACACTCTGGATAAGTAGGTCTTAGCTAAAGGTTTAAATGTAATCGCTGAAGATGTAAATGGCAATTCTTTATGAAAAATAGAGATATTGCTGTTAGAAAAGTTAGAAAAGTGGGAATGTTGTTCATAGCAACCAATCAGATTCAAGGGCCCAGTTTCATTTTACATACTGGAGAATGTGAACTTGAATCTGATTGGTTGCTGTGGGCAACATATCCAATTTTCAAACTAACTGCAATCTCCCCGTTTAGTAAATTTAGGTCCAGGTCAATAATGCAACTGCATGTTATATTTATTTCATTAACCTAATAATGACAGCAAGTGTAATGAATGATATGTGTGTACCAGTAGTAAGTGGAATTACACTGTTTTTCATTAGATCAGTATCTTTTTCTTAATGTCTTTGGATTCTTGTATGATGTCATTGGATTCTTGTATGATGTAAGAATGGCCTTTGTTATGCATTGCATGGGCCACACCTTTCCCACTGGAGAGGGTGTGTATATTTACATTACTGATTTGGCTGCTGTTTTAGACTGGGATAAAAGAGCTGAATTTATTTATTCAGAAAATATCCAGCACACAAAGTCACAGGAAAAAATTAAATATGAATGTACCCATACTAAGAGTAAACAGCTTGCAGCATTTTCACTAGGCTGAGCATTCCATTTTCTTACTGGCTTCATGTCACAACCTATAACAACACTCACTATTACACTGCACTGAAAGGACAAGGCACATCACAGCATGTAACATGCTGCCAGTCACTTTATTCTAGCAGGGATACACACAAGGGCTAATCAGAGTAAGAGTAAGGTCAAAACAGGTGCAGGTATAGAACTAAACCATACTGTAATGTAAGAAATGCTATTCAATTGTAATTATTTACATGCAGAAACAGGGGCGGCCCTAGGTTTTGCGGGGCCCTAGGCAAAAAAAATTTGCGGGGCCCTAGTGCGGTCCTTAGTCGTTGTGACTTTTTCCTTTATATATATATATATATATATATATATATATATATATATATATATAAAGCACCCTCCTCCCCTTTCTCCAACAGGCTCAGCAGTAGTGGCCCCCCTATAAAAACTTTGGGCGCCGCCCGCCCCTTAAAAAGGCCCTGTAATAATAACATTAGTAGTAATAATATTTGTAATAGTAACAATAATAATATTAGTAGTAGTACCGGTAATAATATTTTAATAATAATATTAGTAGTTATATTGGTTATAGTAATAATAATATAGGTAATAATAATAATATAGGTAATAATATTAGTAATAATAATATAGGTAATATTAATAATA
>JABWIB010002475.1:31324-57013 GCA_016617825.1 Platyplectrum ornatum | reverse complement strand
CACAGGGTATAACATCACTGAGTGAGGTGTATAATATTATTAGGAGGGCACAGGGTATAACATCACTGAGTGAGGTGTATAACATTATTAGGAGAGCATAGGGTATAACTTCCATCACTGATACCTCTTTTACATCAAAAACCCAGGTTCAGACCTGGGTTTTTTTTAACATCATTAAATTTTTATTGAAAATTTTGTCAAAGAACAAAAGGGGTACAGAAAAAAAGAAGGGGGAAATTACAATGGGGGTACAAAGCAAGACATAATGATACAGTGCAACAGCAGAGCTTCAGGAGTACCACCCGGGAGGGGTCCGACTTGAGCATAATAATAAACACAGCAATAACCCTACAAAACAAGGTACGGAGCCACATATACAAACAAGTATACAAAGGGACTCAAACACCGCTATCAGGGTCTTCACATAGACGCGGGGAGGAGGATGGAGTAATATCAGAAGTGTCCCCCCCAGCAGGATCCCTAGACACAAACTCAGACTACAGGACTAGGTGAGAGGATGTCGTTGAAGGACTAGGTGAGAGGATGTCGTTGAAGCACTAGGGACCCCTCTTGTCTCCATCTCGTAACTAAATTGGATCTTATTCCTAATCTTAGACATCAGACCTGGGTTTTTACCCTGCATTTTACCTAGGTCAAAAAAAACACCTTATCCACTGCAGTGTGAACCTGGGTTTTTTCAAGAGTTGACACCACTTCCACTGAATGGAGTAGAGTATTGTTACCTACTATGTTTTAAAGGGAAATCCCTTTTCCACTGCAGTGACACAGGAAAAATCCCAGTAAAAATCTGCATTGGTCCCAGGAAAAAACCTGGGTCACTTGATACATAGGGACAATTAAACATACACATACACTAGGGACAAGTTTATCAGCTGCCAATTAACCCACTAATATGTTTTTTTTGGGGCTGTGGGAGGAAACCAGAGAACCCAGAGGAAACCCAGGGAGTCACAGGGAGAACATACAAACTCCACACAGATAAGGTCCTGTCTGGGAATCGAACTTCCAACCATAGTGCTGTGAGTGTAATGCATTTATAGTAAGAACACGTTCCCACAAATAAGCCAATGCATACAAGAAACCCGTGCGTAATTACACACAATTGCAGAAGGCCTGTTCTAAGCTGGCCCATTTTACGACTGAAACATGGTAAAAATCTAAATATAAACTCCTGGCTTCGGAAGCCATGACAACCTAACTATATAAATGAAATAAAATTTTTAATGGTTATGTAATTATATACAGCTATATATTTTGGGCATTTGCTTTGTCAATTAAATACTGGCACAATACATAAACAATATGTAACAGTGGAATAAAGCTGTAATAAAGCTGGCCACACACTAGAAAGATTATCACTGCCAGCAAGAGGTGGCTGATAATCAGGACACTTGGCATTGATAATCCATGTTGATGAGGGACTACTGAGATTGACAGGAGACCTTTGCAGCCGATTGGCTACAAAGATCTTATATCTTTGCAGTGATTGGCTGCACAGGTCTCCTATCAATGATGTCTGGATGCAGGGAAACTCCGACCAGCTGTGTAGCACCTCAACCTCCTGGCCGGAGTTTCCCTGTCTGTAGGACACTATAGTTATCGTCAAGTACAGCAATAATACGGTAATAGAAGCCATGCATCTCTTGCAGAATGCAGAACTTCTATTGCTGTACTTGCAATAATTATAGAGGCCTACAGACAGGGGAACACCAGCCAGGGGGTGGAGGGAAAGGGTCCAATAATTGGGCTTGCCCACACATTAGAAACTGTAGATCTGTCATAAAAATTAATTTGCATTTTTCAGCATTTTTGTGTTCTCATTTCGTCTGGACCAGGTGCATAATGTATCTCATTTCTTTATATTATCATATTATGTCTTTAGTTTTTGTTTGCGTAACAGACTCTATTACTTATAATTGGGTGATCATTTCTCGGTAAATAGTGCTTGCAGTGTGATAATGATCCTTTACTGGCCCATTGGTTTACAATGCCACTGATATTCCTGATAAGAAACCTTTCATGTCTTGTTTCATCTCTGCCTCTCCAGATTGCATCTCAGTGATAGACTTTGAGGAGGAGGGCATTAGAGTGATAACCTTTTTTATGGCACAGAGAGCAAAGGGCCACAGAGTGCAAGTAGCAAATAATACAGTTTGATTAATCCTTGCAAAAATCAGCTAATCAATTTGCTCACCCTGGGTCAGGCACAGCCATTTTTTGTGCCGGCCAGAATGTAGAATGGATGAGTTTGCCTAGAAAAGATTACCTTCCTTCTGCACCCAGGCACATTGCTTTTAATTAGAATTATAAGAGAGGACTCCAGCATAAATGACCCTTATCATATTAAGGTACAGGAAAAGGGGAAAAGCTTAACCAATATTTGATATATATGTGCATCAAAGCAAACATAATTCAACACTACTGTACAGCCCATTTAATTAAATGTCTGTTAAGTGATCTATATACATTCTGGGCAACAAACCCCACATAACAAGAGGTGAAATGACACTTATTGAAGACACATTATTTTAATGAGATGAAAGTAATTTGTTTTATCTGTGTTATTTATTTATTTATTTGCTGCCTGTATTTATTTTGCATGCCAAGTTTTTGGAGTGGGGAACCAGGCTAGGTTATTAGAAGTGATGTTTATTCTGCAGCTTAGATTTTATTACATATGCACATTCAGAGTACATCTGTCTGCGTATATACTATGATTTAGGAAAAGGTAAAAATTAGCCAATATATGAGTCTGACTGCAGACTACGCAATGTTCCCAGCTACCAAGGAGATCAATACCTGGGGCTATCTGTCCACGGCCCTGCTCCAATCCTGGTATTATCACATTAGAATAGTTTTGCCAATCCTTGTCACATATTGGTCCCTGCCACACACAGTTATAAACAACAATGCCACAATTTACCATGAAATAAAACTGCCTCATAGTTCCATGACTTAAATGGCCATACCTGTACCCAGTATTACATTATTGGCTGACCTGGGCATTTTACCAGTAAATGCCTGATCTATATTCTATATATATCTTTACACTGGATTAAAAAACTCCCCCAGAGTAGTCTAATATAGCGTTAGAACCAAAGAACAGCTTGAGAGCAGTCTAAGAGACATCTGATATGGGGCATCAGTATACGGTGATCTGAGAGATGTCTGAGAAGATTCCAAAGTCATAACACCATAAGATCCAAACTCCTGACCCTTACCATAAATTGTCTGCAATGCACTCATTTAAAATTTTGATGGTGCATAAGTTAGGATCACACATATGTACCAAATCTAGAAGTTATTATACCTGACACTTTTCAGAGTCGCATTACGCCAATTGGATCAGTTGAATGGAAACACCTAGTGAGTGCATGAGTAGTACCAACAAGTTCCTACAATACTGTGGCAGATGTCACTTGGCAAAGATGGAGGCCCGAGCAAGGCCTGATCAAGGTATTAAGATACGATTCAGTATTGAAACGCGTTGGTGTGGAGTGTGCGATCCATGTATATTACCCCCACTTGGATGGTATTTATAGCTACTTAGGGCCCTTTTGTATCATCTATTTTTGTAGCCTTAATACTATCTATATGTATATTGTGGGGTGTATTACCCGGTGGTATTTGTAGCTTTTTAAATAAAGTATTTTGCTTATTATAGTGGAGTGATTAACTTAAAGTCNGGTGCAGGAAGGGGACATAGGGCTGGATTCAGCTTTTCACTCTCATGACTTACACTCATGACTTACACTCTCATGGGTAAAACCATGATGAATTGCAGGGGAGGTAAAATGAATGTCAGTGTTTGCATGCAGGGAGAATACTTTATTGTTGCATGTTGCACACAGATACTGACCAGCGTTACTGTTACACTGTTATTACACTTGTGCTGGAAACATCAGCTGTCACCTGTTATGCTGATTGCAACTAATTAAATTTACCTCCCCTGCAATTCAACATGGTTTTGCCCATGAGAGTGTAATAGTCATGAGAGTGAAAAGCTGAATCTAGCCCATAGTCCCTAAGTACAACCAGCGGAAAAACCATTGAATGCTAAAGCACTGGAGGAAGGAGAATGTAATTCCTACATGCCTAAGGTCAAGACGACATATGTAAGTAGGATTAATGTATGAGGGGATTTGCGATTGGCAAACAGTCTACACAAGTTTTATCTCATTCTAAGAAACCCCCCACCCCACCCCACGCCGGGGCTGCCTGGTCCGGTGGATGACGGTTTGGTGTAGCACGAGGTTATAACAGTGGGGAATAACGTGTACATGCTATGAATATAAGTGATTTCGGTGTGAGTTCCCTGGTGCTGGTCTGTTGAGGGCACATATAGTTTACTGTGTTGCACTATTTGTATTTTTTTCCTTATATAGCCAGGATCGAGTTGCAGAGGAGAGAGGCATCAGAGATCGACGGTTGCAGAGATCGAGGGATGGTCAGCGGTTTCTTAAGGCTGTAACACGAGCTGTTAACGTGTGAGTGCACCATATCGTATATTTTTGAAGAAGCCCAGACAGTCTGCACTAGTTTTCTTTCCTCTCTTTGTTCCCTGAAGGAAGAAGTTTTCTTCGGACCATTGAGAAGAAAGGAGTCTTGAGAAAAGTGGACTTTCTTCCGGAAAATAATCTTAAGACATTTTTTGAGGACTTGTTTTTGTAAGTGGGCTCAAGTTACAGACCCTCTTTTTTAGTGGTTATTGTGCCCTACATCTTACACACTAGAACAGTGATACTTCTATACTATACCATAAATTTTTGTGATAGCGGGATAGAGCGCCACTTTGAGAGATACCCTTTTGTTATATTTTATAGCTTTCAGTAGCTGGCTTATTGTAAAAGGAGTGTTCAGACTGAGTTTAGGAGCTGGCTTTTTCATCAAAAAAGACTTTCATCAAAATTTGAGGTAATGTGCATGGGTATAAGTAGAGCTGCTCTCAATGAATTCATTAACAATGCTGTCAATGTCTGGCTACACAGTATCTTGTTTAACATTATATATAGAACTGTAAGACCGCTGTAGCCTCTTAGGTTAATGTAGATGAGTAGGTGCAGGACACAGCCAGTTTAGTGTAATCACTGGCTTTACTTGATGAAATCACTTGCATACACTAATTTATATGCAGTGTTAGGACACCCGTTCCTCATTACATCATATACTGCTATAGTTACGTGTCAGCAACAAATAGAACACTAAATCAGCCATCACCCATGCACTTCATTCAAATTGAAGTGCTTCTGTTAACCAGAACTTCAGATGTAAACTATTACACCATGTAAATTATAGTCGTTGTCAAGCATTTGTCTCATAAAACATTTTTTATGTTCGTATTTACCAAGTACATTATATTATAATATTATTTTTCATTTTAAAGCATTTGCATTTTTTTTCACATCCCTAAAATGCTAATAAATTACATTATCTCTCTATGACCCCTCCCAAACTCTATAGGAAGACCTAACACTATCACTTTAATTTCATTCCTTAACATTTTTTGCTTATATTTCCCATATGAACTGAAAAAAAAACAATTAAATCACCTTTAGATTCATGTAAATAGTTGAAATAAAAAAATGTAGAATTCAGCCCTGGCTGGAGGAGACACAATGTTTTGCTGATCTGCACATGCGCAGATCGGCTTTGAATAGCACGGAGTCGGGCGCATTGCCCTTGTGACTCTGGCATATGGAAATAAGAAAAGGGACGTTTCACACCCCTTTTCTCATTTCCATAAGAGCTTTTAGCAGGTGCATAGTGCAGGCGTAGCGCAGAGCCGTAGATGCAGGTAATGTCCTATGGACAATTACCTGCCTCATTAAGTATAAAAAAAAAGATAAAAAGAATTATTAAAATAAATAAAATGTCTTTTTTTTTTTTAAATACATTTATTTATTTCTTTTTTTAACCTTTTTTTTTTCATTCATAAAAGCCGGCAGTAACTGCCGGCTTTCATGATAGCAGTGTATGCTCCGTGTAAACATAGCATACATCATCCGGAGCCTCTGCGCTTTTTAGGTTAGAGTAGAGATGAAGGAAATATGGCCTGCCCCTCTCCCTGCGCTCTATTCAGAGCGGCGTTTTTGTGCAGCTCCAAATTAAAGGGATCAGGGATTATAGGGAATCAGGTCCTATGTCTTTACACTTGTAATGAATACACAAAGTATTCATTGCTGCAACCAAATTGTCCACATGCCACTGTTGAAGTTAAGATAAATATAATAATATAATGATACCATACAACTATGTAGAAGTTTTTGTAAGAGTAGTGTGCCCCTGAATTAAAAAAAATATATAAAAAAAAAGGGTTTGGTGTTATTTTGGACCATAGTGGGTCAGCATTTATAATAAATTGATATGTAGGTTTAATATCCTTTATGCAATCTATGAAGTATGTTTTGTTCCAGATTTACTTCCATCCATCACAACCGAAACTCTGCGTACAGACGACATAATGTTACTATGTTTAGGTAATAATTCTAGCTTAGGCTGTGTTGTTTAGTGTTATGTATTTTGTTTTATATAGCTTTAATGTGCATGGATGATTCATTGGAATGCATTAATTAATTGACACGTCATTGTCATCTATTCACGCGGTGCTGGGGTCACAAATGGATGTTGGGTAACTTTTTTTTTATCTCTTTATTTAAAGAAATGTAACAGTAAAAAAACAAAACTTCTCATAAATGGCATGAGAGAATTTAGAACCATAAAAATAGCATTCATAGAGCTGAGACAAAAATCAGTAGCACTGTAACAAGCAATAGGAAGGAAAGTATGTAGGAAGCACGAAGAACTAGTGAAATCGAACAGTGGAAAGTGGTATATTATTGTAGAAACAAATAGACGGCAAGTGAGGGCATAGAGGCAGGTAGGAAAGAGGGAAAGGTGTGAACGACCTTCAAAGAGGAGTATCATTCTTTTTGCATGAGAATATACTTTGTGCCTGGGACCACAACTGCTGGATTGGAGTCTTCTTGTCTTTTTTTCGCAGGAATTCTCCTTGCATCCTACGAGCATATTTGGTATTCAGTATTAGCTAAGTTTTGCGTTTAAATTGAGTTACAAAGTTTACCAGCTCTCATTCTGTATAACACCATTCCGCATAGACCTGTATGTGTAGGACATTAAGTAGGGTTAGAACAAGTGGTCTAAGAATAAGTGGTCTAAGTACTGTACATGTGGGACATTAGGGAAGTGCATTAAGAAAATACAATCAACTTCAGAAAGGAAAACATTGCAAACCTACAGACAGCACTTGTAAGTCAGTCTGATTTAAGCTATATATCAGCTAAAGAAACCCTTTACCCTAAAATTACACAGAAACATAGAAAATGGAACATGGAAACCCCTGACGATCTATTGTATGCTAGTTATGCATTATTTTCTCTTTTCTGATACCCCAATAGTAATTTCATTCTTAGCAAACAAAAGATGGAAACACATTCAATAAATAGTCTACACGTATAAAATGTCCCTTTAATGTGTAAAGAAATCTTCTGAGGGGACTATTTTATTTGTATACATTTTATAAAATTTTCCCTCTGCTGCCTGTAAATTGCTAATACAGACGCAGCGCTTAATGTTCTTCTGTTGCTGAGCTGAAAATAAAATGATCCGACTCTTGTAGAGATGCATTGAAACTGGCAATAAAAGGGAAGGAGATTTATTGTACAAAATGGTACTTCATTGAAATAATATTGATAATATAATTTTTCTACAGAAAATGTGTATAAGATCATAAGGTGATTAAAACTCTAAAATGATTTTTGGATTTAATTAATAATTTTAAAATTAGTTGATTAAATTCTAGCCTCTTTTTTTAATGACATCCTCTCTTATTAATGTCTATCTTGCTAATTTAAGAGCTCTGGAAAATATATGTTAGGATGTTCAGCAATAAATGCACCTATCCTTTCTTTATTATTACTTTATTAACCTTTACATAAAACTGCAACTCAAAATGTAGACATCAGGAAAATAAAAGAAATATATTAAAAAAATGAAACGGCTTTCTGACTTCCTGGTCACTTAATATTTTCCACGTTCCAAATAAATGATTATATGCAAATTTTCCTCCCAAGAAAATATAGACTGCAGTTCCAAAGATAATGATGATCACAACGTGAACCACAATCTTTGTGGTAACAGTTTCTTATCCCTTTTAGTTGTTACTAATGTGCCGCCCGGGTCAAACAAGTTACTGGATTTGCTAAATGATTTTGCAAAGGTTGGATTATCAACATTCTATTATAGTTAAAGATTTTAAAAGGTTGTTCCAATTACTGTAATTACCCAGCTCTGGTTCCCAAAAGTGCTACACTTATTTTGCTTATAAATGAAATCTTAAAATGTAATTGTATTTCATACAGAAACCATGTTACTTAAGGCTAACAGAAATCCTTGGTTTATGTCTCATCAGCACTTATTACAAAGCTATATCTTATATTGTCCTTCATCATCTATAGTAAAGGAGCTTCTGTTGTAACTGACATATATATATATATACACACACACACACACACACACACACACACACACACACACATATATATTTGCTGAAGTACAACTTTGACAGTCTATAATTTTTATTCAGATATATGTTCAAGATTAAATATGTCCCATATTAAAGTATTGCGCTAGTATCAACTGTGTTAATGTCCCTCTTTTTCTAAATGATAGGCGACCAACAGTACAGATCAGAGGTCAAAGTGGACATTTAGAAGTGGTGGTATGGAAACACAGAATATATCAGTGAAGATTTGTAGTTTTTCAAATCAGTGGGATAAGTGCGGTATGGCATACCCCTAAATATACCCCCAACTGAAGCACTGGTACAGATCATATACACAGGAAGACATCTTTATGACATAGGTGGAAATAATAACAGCAGACTGGAAAGGGAAGCAAATGTTAAAACAGGCTGCCATTTTATCTGATCAGTCTCTGTCTTCTGGTGGGTGGGATCAAAGAACAGAAAGGAGAGATAAGAGAGAGCAGCCTGATAACCAGGATCCTTTAGGGTGACCACTAGTGGCCAGAGGATGAAATACATGTTTCATTAACTCCAGAATTCTCTGAGAGGAATATTAGTAATCCTAGGCTTGAAGGGGGTTTCCAGGGAACCAGAAACCCCCCTTGCTGTGTCCTTGAAAGTCCTGTCTAAATGCTGTATTTTTATTGACAACTCCTGGCCCATTCTCACCATAGCAAAATGCTAAAACCTGCTCTTGAAATATCTCATGTTGGATACTGCAATAGACTCCTTCAGGTCCTATTTAAAGGCATTCTGCTGCTCAAAGCTAACTCATTCATATCCTCCTCGACTGCTACATGTCAGATGTAGTATCTGCTGCTTTTTCATATCTTATTTCATACAATGGATTGCTTGTTTTACCATCCGTATGCAACACAAGTTATAGTTTCAAAGTGTGTTATTGAGCTACCTACCACTGGCTGCAGTTCAGTGCGGTAAATGCAACTCTGGCTGCCCAGCCAAAACTGTTCTTCAAATGCAGACTTTAAATCACCCCGGCCTCGCTGGTTGGACTTTAGAGAAATGCCAGACAAACGCCAAACAAAGATATCAGCGCAAATATGAACGAATATAATACTATAATAATACTATAATAATAAGATATAAAACGGCTGAAAATAATGACAATTAGAAGTGCACTGTAATAAAGTTTAACAATTTTAATACAACATATAGAAACAATATATTAGATAAAATATATAAAATCATCAGATCCTAATTTGTATATGGTGAATGAGGTGGAAAAATATATCTCACACAATAAAATATATTATTTTATGTTACATATGTTTAAATCAAAGATGTTGATGTACAGATACGTCTAGTGGTGGGATTCAAATAAATCATCAACAGGATCTATGCCCAACGGATCTGCTCAAGCCCTGCTCTTGCGACAACCGATGTATGCCAACCCTCATAACTCAAGCTGTACCTTTTCAAACTTTTATTTTCTTTCAGCAGTTTTATTCTTTACACTATGCTAACCAGTTAGAAAGAGTGATCCAAAGAAAAGTGCTCTATAAAATGTGTAAGTGTAAGAAAATTGTTTTAATATTTAATAAAAACATGATTTTTTCTAAACAAATTTTGTAGAACTTATCATAGAACTTATGTAACACATCAACAAAATACTTTGGGAGCTATTAGGGACCCTTTGTAATGCGTTTGAAGCGTCTCATTCTAATGGTATTTAAATAAATCACAGAAGGTCAGCTCCTGGACTTAGATACGATCTGTAGCTGGCACAAATGTTGTGACAAAAACACTGTATGTGTATGAACTACTTAATCTGAAATATGTATTATCTTGCAGCAAGTTTTCAGTCAAACATGATGCACCAGCTGTAACCAACATTAGCCCATGAAGTTTCATAACAGTTATAGGGCCATAAATGTCCAAAAATTTCAATGTGATCATTTCCGAATATCTCATATAGCATAAGCTTCTATTTCCGAACCAGGTTTATAGAGTGAAACCTACATAGCTTTCAATGCACAGTATAGTATGTAATTCTCAAAGTCACGCTATACATTCAAAAGGTCACTGGCCCTTGATCTCTTTTCACCTTAATCTACTTAAATTTTTGATACAGATATTGAAATGCTTTTACGATATTACTCACTTCAATATAATAATCATATAAATTACTTAAACTACCGGGAAGCCCCATAAATCTACATGACCAATTCTATTTACTTTTTGGTGATTACTTAGCCCTTTCCACATAACACTGAATTTGGGTCTATTTAATTTATCATAGGTCACCAATATAACAATGTAAATACTTACCTGTACATTCATGGTCAAACTAACAGATATCATTTCATATATCATTGCTTTTAACCTAAACTTCATTGAGGTTCAATCTTTACCTGGTAAGTGGGCAGATCATTCCTGCTTCTGAAGTAAGGAATATACACCTTAAAAGGGCCACACGCAGAACTCATCTAAAATTCTGAAGAGAGAACTTCCGTCACTTACGTATCCAGAATCGTTTAGATTCACTTCTGTTTGACATTCCCTTACTTTAATCTGCATGCGTATCCCTGACCCCTTACCTGTATTAGGCATGTAGAATACCCCCACCTATTTTGTAAGCTAGGAGATCAGTAGCGTAACATCCGCTGACTCGATGAGACGATTTCACCATTAGGCTAACGCACGTGACTTGAGTAAAAAGCCTAATGGACAGTAGTCTACATCTGGTCCAATATCAATACAATATCTAGCACTGCATGAGTCCATAGACCATATGCATTTTACATGGTTGATATACTTGAAAGTGAACAACATAGCATAAAAGACCTAACAATCAAAGTAATAATGTCAAGGCTAAAGCACCACACGTCATCCAAAAAATTCCTCAAGTAAAAAAAAATAAGACACAAGTATGACGATTATTAAAATTAGCAACAAATATCTTACCAAACCAGTGGTAGAAGTGGACATTTAGAAGTGGCGTTGTAAAAATAAAGGTAATAATAGAAGTGAATATCCCTGTATACTTCCGCAATTGAGCCCTGAACGAAACCATAATTAATGGCTCAATAAGTCTCACCAAAGGCTAATGAACAGGTTTAAATTCATATCGCAAACCATAGTGGAGATTACCCAGTATAGAATCATATCATGCAGATACTTACCCACTAGCGATACATATTAATCATTTTTATTCATTTGAACCTATTTATGCACAAATTGA
This sequence comes from Platyplectrum ornatum, assembly GCA_016617825.1. Taxonomy (NCBI): domain Eukaryota; kingdom Metazoa; phylum Chordata; class Amphibia; order Anura; family Limnodynastidae; genus Platyplectrum; species Platyplectrum ornatum. Next base: position 45,248 of record JABWIB010002475.1, on the reverse strand, counting down.
GATTTTTTTCTAAATATTCCATTCACACGTCAATGCATTTGTATTATATATGCCTTCTGGTATCAACCCCGGTTAAAATACATGTATAACTTATTTAGTATGTCATACAAATTTACCAAGTCACACTGAGAACCACCAGAGAGAGAAGTACAACTTCTGCAGCAGTGTATCCCATTGAAATAATTTCCACAATCAAATTAGGGATCTGAATTCTGGATAGTTGTAATTTAACAACAAACCCATATCTAACACTTTTACACCTTTACTGAGCTTCAGCTTAATGCCACATATTCTACTTTTCTACTTACATTATTAACATTTCTTTATTAGGCGCCACACAGTGTACGCAGCACCTTACAATGAGGAATACACACAGAATGGGTGGGGAGGAGGGCCCTGCGCGAAAGCTTACATTCTATAGGGGATTAGCGATTAATACATAGGGACCATTACTCATAGACTAGAGACAAGTCTATGTGACTAGGGGAGTGGGAGGAAAGAGGAGCCCCCAGAGGAAACCCATGCAGGCATGGGGAGAACTCCACACAGGTAAGGTTCTGGCCGGGGACTCTAACTTACAAACTTTAATACATGCTTTATTTAATTATTATTATATTATTATTATTAATAACAATAAAACATGTGTATATATATATATATATATATATATATATATATTTATATATATATATATATATATATCTATGCATTGGCATAGATATATATTCTAATATTAAAAAATGTTATTATACATAGATTTTAAAACCAAATAACATGAGGCATTTGCTATGGATATTATCATCAGAGCTCGCTGTTTTAAATGGAACCTAAGCAACATAAAATCTAAGTATTAAACTGCAGGGAAGTCAACAAGATGTCATTTTAACCATAAAACATCTTGTCTAAACATTTCTGCATAATTAATTCCTCTGATGCATTAAGGGACATTATACGCAATATTCATCAAAAGGAGTGCCAATAAAATTGTTATTTATGTGTGCATATTAGTTAATTCAATCCATAGGTTTGTTGAAATTCTTTACAAGTTTTCCCCTGAAAGTAAAATGGATGACGTCCCCCTTCGAAACCAGGGCTGGATTAATATATGGCTCCCATCCAAGCGTGTCAAGGAAGTCGCTATACTTCAATGTACAGCTTACACCCTCATGGATAGCTACTTTAAGCCCTATGTTTTAGTGTAGTGCAATAAATGACACATTTAAGTGTGTTTCGCTGCCACTTTAGGTTTGTTTATACTATAACATTTCTATCAGACACAAGTATTGAGTGATGCACAAGGCTGAAATATGTTCCGGCTTTTCCTAAATCACTGTGTAAGTGAGTGAGAAACAGATGTGATTTAAAGAGTAGTACTGCTATACATATTCATTTAACATTACTTTAATAGAGCACAAAGGCAAATAGAATGTAAGGAAACAGAAGGATGAATAAGTCCTATCATAGCGTATCTGACTAATGTAATCCTCATTTTAGAAAATAAATATCTCTCTGCAAATTGTACACACATATAAATATACATATAAATTAAAAAAGCTCTATATGTGTAGATGCATGCAAATACTCTTCTGCGCTATCATGAGTGTTACTGTAGTGGTGGTATCTAAGAAAGGACCAAACCTGTCATAGCCCTGGTACATGTACTAATATACACAAATATGACAATAACAATAACTGCATTTTACTGTTTTTGTGAACTTAAAAAGCCTCCTCTGCAATATACACTTCAAACCATAACAATGATAATACATGTCATTACGGAGAATCCCATAGTACAACTCATGATGTTAAATACCATGGCTTTGTTAGCTGGATTGTTCATTTTAAATTTATTTATAATTATTTTGAGTTTATTTGAAAATGTATTATATAGTAAAATGCTTACTAAAGCAGGGCATGAAGCTGGGCATTCTCTTGGGAAAATCGGCCCGTCTTTGGCACCATTCACTAGAACGATATCGTCCTAGTGGTGGAACGATATCCCCCTAGTGGTGGAACGATATCCCCCTAGTGGTGGAACGATATCGCCCTAGTGGTCGAACGAAATCGTCCTAGTGGTGGAACGATATCGCCCTAGTGGTGGAACGATATCGTCCTAGTGGTGGAACGATATCGTTCTAGTGACACCTGGAGGAATAAAATATTCAGCTAGACGGGCGTCAATTATTGCTGTTTTTAAAATCTTATTGTGGCCACACACTATATGATTTTTAGCCCAATTCCACAAAAATGGCTAAAATTGTTCTAGTAGATGACTATCTTAACTCTAAACAATCAGGCTGTGATTGTGTTATTTATAACTGAGCTTTGTTCTTTCTACATACTATTTATATATTTTTTTCTACCTATAATCATTCATTGCAGCGTCAAGTGTTGAAGTGCCTTAATAAATAGACAATCATGATAAAGATAATGCTCTAGTATAATCACATTGTAGTCATTAGTATAAACCAACAAATGATAGACCAATTAATGCAACAAAGCCACAAAATAAGAACAGTATTAAAAGATTTCAATAGTTTTACACTTATCTTATGTATAAAATGCATTTCACTGGAGTGGAAAACAGAGATCTTTTTCAAGGTCAATGTGGCTTTTGGGATAAAGGCAATAAAATAATGTAATCTAAAAATAATAATTGAGCATAATACTGCAGTATAAAGAGTAGTATTATTATATAAGGCTAAAGTTGCAAATTACGTTCAATAAAGAAATTGAAGCTAAATGTAATTTTCAAAGAATAATGCAACTTTTACGACTTGTTTCACTATCAGGCGGCATTAACTAATGGCAATGGTATGTTTGATGTCAAGGATTTTGAATAATGTCTGTTAAAAAAAAATCTCCCATAATTTACTGAAACCTTCAGGGAGGAAAGTGAACTCAGGGCCGATATATTTTACTATGTTTATTGCAAATGACTGATAGATTTTAAAAGCACTTTGACCTCAAAAACGTTCTTTGATCATGTGCGCTTAGTATGATGGAATTTATATGCATCCATAGGTTTATGTTACATCCTTGCATATTCCATTAGTAAATGGGGATGGGGTAGATTTGTACATACTGACACCACACTCCAATGATTGTAGCCTTTGTTGTGCAAATGCACCCGATTTTGCACCTGGCAGGGTCAAGACTTGCAAAATGTATTTACATTGCGCATGGCTCAGCAGGTAACCTCACAGTGCTAAGGTTGCATGTTCGATACATAGATAGGACCTTTGAGTGTTCTATACGTGCCTGCGTGGGTTTGCTCCAAGGGCTCCGGTTTCTTCCTACATCCCATCGGAATAAATTCTCCCTAGTGTATGTGTAATTGACCCTATATAGGATATCTCCAGTCTCCTTTAGAATTTAAGCTTGCAGACAGGGCCATTCTGTCCCTATGTACAATATGGCACAGAGTTTCACTCACCTGTGGGGTATGGATTTGCTGTGTTAGTTGTGCAGTTTGATGTTCTTATTCACCATTATCAGTGAGGCACCTAGGAAGGAAATAAGTGTATTGGTTTCCACCAAAAAGGTAGTACTGGGAGACACTGGATGAACTGAATACCAGGACCAAAGGCCGACCTCTGCAAAGAAGACTATAAGAGGATTGTGATGGATTTGGCACAGTATGTTCCACATACTGATATCTCCCACATCCAAAACCCAACATTCTCCTTGTAACAATCTAACCCTAGGCTTCCCTATCCTGCTGCAGTAGATGATTGGCAGCCAGTTTGGAGAGCGCAACAGTAGCCCAGTCAGAGAAGGGATTGCTGAAGAGAGACAGCTGGATAAACCTACCCAATCTCACTAAAGAATGTTGATCACCAACAATGATTGAAACTTTTGGCTGTATCATTTAGAGCTGATGGGTGGAAAAACACACCTTAGTACAGGAATGCTGGATACTAGGCACCAGTACTTGACCTTACACTCCAAGGGATTTAAATAGCAGCTAACCCCTGCTAATAGGCTGACAGTGTCCAGTCTCATCTAGTGGTGCTCTGGATCTAGTTGAACAGAGATAGTGCAGTGTAACACTATACGGATTGTTTAATCTAGAGGTCAATCAGATGCTTCTACCTTCAGGAAAAATAAAGAACAAAGGTCAGTGCGAATCCATGATGCTTTAAGACAAGTAGCCCATCCCACTCTCCATACCCTTGCAAAGAACCAAAAATACCCACCTAGGTCATGTTTGCTATGGAGACACATGAAATAATAATAAGCCTAATAAGTTAATTAAGGGTTGTAGCAAAATCAAGAGATGTATCTATTTCACTGACCTACCTGATGTATTTATTACACTTATTTGGATTACAGATCTCAAATTACAAACATTCTTTTTATTTATCTAATCGTGTGTTGTACAACATAACAAATGAACACGACACTGGTCGCGATCTGTGAACACGGCCATAATGACCTAATAGAATTTTAATGGAAGAAGTTTTAATAATTTGTAATAAGATTTGTTGTCTGTGACTCATTTCACCTGGATATGTTTGAGGTAAAAGGCGAAGGGGCACATTGTGTCTGTGTTTAGAAATGTATTAATTCAAATGATGATTTGTTTTTCATTTTGTTTAAATAATTAATCAATAGCACATGAAAAAAATAAGTAATAGAGTAAAAAAAACAAACAAGATTTATATCATTTCATTTTTTTTTTTGTGAAATTTAAAATCCGCAATAATCACCCTATCAGTTTCTGTTTTGTTTGAGTTTTATTTGCAAGAAAAAACATAAACCTCAGAAAATTGTATAATATAAATGACCAATGAAAGTGCATCATGAAAAACCATAGGGGGAGGCAAAGAGGTCTAACTATCCCAGCCTCAAGGGGGTATATTTACTAAGCGGTGAGATTGCAGTGAGATTAGAAAGTGGGAATGTTGCCCATAACAACCAATCGGATTCAAGCTCTCAGTTTCATTTTACATACTGGAGCATATGAGCTCGAATCTGATTGGTTGCCATGGGCAACATCCCCACTTTTTAATCTCACTGCAATCTCACCGCTTAGTAAATATACCCCAAAATGTAACAACTTGGTCACTACGACAACTAATGCCTATGACACAGGAGGCATTTTAGTGCCAGGGGAGCCCGAGGAGAGGGAAAAGTTAACTGGGGGACACTGATTTCCCAACTTCACACTCAGTAGCATGATGGGATATGACTTTCTAGATTTTTTCTACTTTTCTCCTTATTCTCCTCTACTCCTCAACCAATGCCCAACAAAGGGATGTCACCAGGTGCAGGAGGGGGGCATTTTTCAAAGAAAGAGGTGTAGTAGAACGCGAGGGCATGCGTATAAACTAGATGGTGGTAGGTTCAGGGGAAATGTGCGAAAGAATTATTTTACTGCAAGGGTAGTGGATAAGTGGAATAGCCTCCCATCAGAAGTGGTGGAGGCTAATACTACAGAACAGTTTAAGCATGCTTGGGATAAATATAAGGGTATTCTGAGTCTCAAACAAAATAGCGATTAAATTTGGGTTGGTATAGTTTTAAATACACAATGGGGCAGACTGGATGGGCCATGTGGCTCTTATCTGCCGTCACTTTCTATGTTTCTATATGCTTGCTGAATCCTCACCACTTATTTCCATATCGAAATCTCATGATCAGGCTATACACATTCCTCTGATCCTGTCCAATGGAAGTTTAATCTATAGGCAGGTCTAATTAAGTTTTAATCACCCTATGCAAGGGTTATAACCCGCCAATGGCTTTAAGGCTTGAAGTTCTATAAAGCGCTGGTCATAGAGTCGGTATTATGATATCACATGGCTTTGGCTTGGAACCCCCACTGCTTGCTGCTGTTAGGGTTTATGAATGAAGAGAGTGAGCAGCACAATGTGTTTGAAATTCCAAGGGTTATAATGAAAGAAAATAAAAGTGTACTCCTTGAAACATGTCCAACTCCCAGGATGCTTCATCAATACAGGAGGGTTGGAGAGGTGATCAGCTCCCCCCTAACCCATGGCTGCAGTATCTTTCATATGGATGAAAGAGAAATGACTGATCTAGATATGAGAAATGTTCCTCAATATCTCTAGTCATGTGTGTCCCAAAGCAAAGAGAAGAACAGTCTGTCATTATTGCTTTAGAATATGTAAACCTATTGTGCTGCTAATTCTCATTCATAATCCTTCATGGCAGCAAACAGTGATTGTTCCAAGCCCAAGTAACATCATGTGATTAGATCATATATGTCATAAAGGTCACATTATGACCAGTGCTACATGAGCCTTCAGTGCTCATCATACATTAAAGCCACTGGTGGGTTATAAAGTTTGCCTAGACTGGGTGTAACTTTAACTAGACCCGCTCATAGAGAACACTTACATTGGACAGGGTCAGAGTGAAGTATATAGCTGGATTACAAGAGAATTTCAATCTGTGCAATGTATATGATAAATGGCAATACCGTGTTTCTCCGATATGACCTACTCCGAAAATAAGTCCTACCCTAATTTTTGTAAAACTGTACAAAATAAGCCCTACACTGAAAATAAGCCCAGTGTGTAAAAAAAAAAGCACCCTGAAAATAAGCCCTATGGTGTTTGTTTTTTTGGACCAAAAAAAAGAGAGTGTCTTATTATCGGGGAAACACAGTAACTTTGAACGAGATCCTGACTTGGGATTGCCTTAATAAGTGTGTGGTGACCCACAGTATGCAGATTCACTTACGTATGAAGGGGGTCCACTCCCTCTCTATGTAGGGAAAGCCATACAGGTAAAACTACCTTAAATTATATTCACCGTTCTCGCTTAAAAGCAAGGCGGTGCAGAGGTCTGGATAGTACGTAGCGGCTGAAGCCAACCCTTACCGTTATATTCACATACAATGTGTTCACCTGAATATTATATTTACATACAATGTCTTATATTCACATGCAATGTGTCCGCCTGAAACTCTGAATCAGGTCTCTGGTCTCTAAGGCATAGCTGCAACAGTTTTCATTCGTTCATCTTTCTCAGCTAAATGCATGCAATCATTTGTGGGTGAAATATGCTCTTTTCATGCAACCATTTGAGAAAATATAAAAGTTTTGAATACAAAATGCAAATACAAAATTTGGTATTATAACAAACATCACTGGGGGATAGTTTTATAAATAGGTGTACTGATAACTGTGTCCTGTTAAGCATTAATTCTGTGTCTCAATTATTTTCATAATATTATTATTCATAATAACGTTTATTTATAATGTGCCACACAGTTTCCGCAGCACCGTGTATAGCAAATAGTACCTACATAGCATAGGGTACAGATTAAAGGCATCAAACATGGGTTACATAGATATAGTGAGAATACGGAGTAATAACAAAGAGGGCCGGGAAGTGTATAACATATTAACACTGAAGAAAGACATGAGGAAGGAGATGGGGGAAGGTTAACAGGAGGGTGGGGGTCCCTGCTCGTGACAGCTTACATTCCATAGATTTCATGAATGTTGCTTCTTCCCAGTTTTGGACGACAGCTAGATACTGTTAGATACCATGCTTTGAGATATGTTCACTTGTTTTTTCAGATTAACAAATACTTCTTACTCAATAATTCCCGTTGTATTAAGTTATTATTAAACAAGGATTCTTAAATCTCATCTGGACTCACCATTTATTTACATACACACTCGTTGATTTATAATTCACAGTCCAAAAGTTATCCTAAATGAATTTATAAACTGAAGGTTTCAACTCTTGGAAGGATTTCAGTAAGATTTGCGTATAAATTGGTAAGTGAGGTGAACTCGGATCCCCGCAGAGTAATAAATACAGGATGATGTGTATTTGTATTTGCCTGAGAAGGCTGCATAAGCTGGTGCCCTGATCTGTCCATACCAATTATGACTCTTGGCTGAACATAGGAAATTATTTAAACAAAAATGTCATTAGCTCAGTGTAAAAATTAATGGAAGTTTTAATGTACTTTCTCCAAGATCTATTAATTTGCCGCTAATCTGTTGAGAGTCACCATAGTTATTTATGAGATGGCAGAAACAAACATGATCTTTCCTAGCATCTAAAGGGAAAAACAAATATGGCTTCCATATTGATCGCATGGTAATAAATAAAGTTTGGAACAGCAATTAAAAAGAAATCAAACCCACCTAGTATGTCTTATATTAAAAGGAACTTGGTTACATCAGATGCAATTATTGCACATTTATATGTGCAGCAACATTGGGAAGCCTACTAAAAACTTGTGAAAGGACCAGATCCAGACTTTTGAACGCACGGGCAAATGGGCAAAACCATGTTGAGTTGCAGGGGGGTAAAATGAATGTCAGTGTGTGCATGCAGGGAGAATACTTTATTGTTGCATTTTGCACACAGATACTGACCAGCGTTACTGTTACACTGTTATTACACTTGGGCTGGAAACATCATCTCTCACCTGTAATACTGATTGCAACTAATGAAATTTACCTCCCCTGCAATTCAACATGGTTTTACCTACTCGCTTGTAAGTTCAGTATTACGTAAAGTCTGGATCCAGTCTGAAGAGTTGAAACTGAAGCCTCATGCAGCTCTGAATGCAACTGTCAGACTGACATTTACACCTGCGTCCAATACAAATAACTCTTACACCGCAAGCACATTCTACATGCGCTTAAAACTCTCGGATCAGGTCATTAGAATGGAAAGCATTATAAGGTGTAGTGGCGTCCAAAAGGTGGAACTGGAGGCATATAACTTCAGTCTCAAGTCTTAGTTCCGTAACATTAATATAATTTAATAAAACCGCAAAAAACGTTAGAGATGGCTTATCATTAGTACTTCTTTGTTTGGTCATGCCATAACCCATAATGACATCTGCACCCTATCGGAAGCTGGCACTGTTCATTACTTCTGCATCCTGATTTCCCTATTTTCATTCAAACCCCACATCATCTAAGAATACTTCGGCACATACAGTAAATTTCGATGAACCCAATGCGGCCAGCCATAAACTTCTCTTCATGCACGCCATCAGCAATGGAAATCAATACACCTCTTCCTATCTATATTTCTGCCCATACCACGCATTAAGCACATTGAACACTATATTGTACAGTATATTAACACCTTTCTTTTCTCACTTTTGAAGAATTTCCAAAACAAATTATTCACAAATCTTTTTTCTTATCGCACAATGTATAGTACAAAAAAAGTTCATTAAAATAATGAAAGCTATTGAAGCACTATATAATGTGTCATTGTTTTATCATCGCAGATTACTTTAGGACATGGGGTCAGAATCATTCTTATTTCTATGTTATTTAGCCTTTCATCATTAGCCAGATAAAAAGCTCTTTTCTCCTCTCCTAGAGACACTTTATCTCACACTTAACCCCGAAATCAAATGCATTTGCCAGATTGGGACTGAAATGTCAACTAATTGTTAGCACCACACATTGATTACTCTGAAGTAATTGATTAATTGGCAGAAGGCTAATTTTTAAATCACAGGTAATAAATTATTTCTGTTTTGAACTTGACCACTGAACTGATGAAATATTGCACTGTCACCTCATTTCTGTCCTTACGTTCAGTTTAATATTTTTTAAGTATAGCATTTACTTGGTCCCTTATTTGAATAGTCTAGAATCTCGCAGGATTGTTGTGCAGCAGATCATGACTATGACCACCGTGCAATACTGTAAATGTTGTCCAATTGTACATAAAAAAGAACATCCAACTGGTATGCATATAACACAGAAGAGAATACATACTCACATGGAGGTATATCAGTATGTGAGAGAGAGGGGGGAGATCACCCTACTCACCCCTGACTTCTTTAGCATGCCTATCCCTGTCTACAGTGCGGGGATCAGGCATGCTAATAAAGTAACCCAGCCCCTTGTACATTAGGTTTTGTACATTTATACAATGTACTAGTAACATTAACCAGTACTTCAGCACCAAAACCAATTGTCTGACATTTCAAACCTTTAATGTACCCTAACCATGCGATAGTAATACTTATAGATTGCAGGACAGAATATGGAAGTCCTTGTAGTGCTTCTCCATAATGCTGTCCATTCTGTTACACATTTCCTAAAAACAAAACAAAAAACCCCCTAAAAAACTACCCACATTGTAACTAATTAACTCTGTACAATCTATATACAGAATATGCAATTCCTGAATGGTGGTCTCCCATCTGTTCATTCACAGATATCACAAGGACAGTCTCCAGATGCACTGGTAATGTAGCAAATTAAATTCTGGGCGTTTTAGTTCACCTAGAGTTTGGGGTTATGTATGTTTCTGATGAACAATAAAGCACATTTTTATATATTATAAAACTCCCCATTCAAACAAAAACTACAGACCATGCAATGGGTAGAAGACTCAATCAGGATATCAGCTGCCAGATCACTATTTTTACAGGTTCACAAAGGAGACAGATATGTATCACCTATATTAATATAGAGGTTGATCCAGTGTTACCTGCATGCTCAGAACAGGAGGTACAGGAAGATGGGTGCACTGCTGCCCCTCCTCCTGCCTTACACATCTGACTGCTCTACGCTAATGTACCAGGGAGTTCCAGAATATGTTATTATAATATGAGAAAAGGGGTGATTTCTTATTTAAATAGGTGCGGTAGCCTTGAAAGCTGCTTACACTTACACCATCTCAGGGAATTGTGTAAGTGATGGCAGCGGGTCATTTTCAACAGGAAACAACTGTTAGATGGGGGGAAAAAATCTATATCTTATTTATTAAATTATATTTTTATAATAATGGTACTTTTTTTTTAATAAAATAAATTTATATAATTTTATTTTTTTTATTTATTTTGTGCCAGAACAGAATACAGCTACTATGCTCCAGCCAGAATGGAATACAGCTACTATGCTCCAGCATTGCAATAAAAAGTGTTTAAATTACATTTTTAACTTCTGCAAATATAAATATTTGAAAAGAAAAACCTCAAAACACATTTAAATACATAAAATGTTTTGTAATCTATACACGTAACAATGGGAAGTCTGAGTTCAGATTCTAATCACCGCCTGGTGTTCACCAGAGCCTCGAATGGTAAGGATGGCCAGAGGAAGGTCGCGGTTCCAGACTAATCACACCAAACGCCAAGGAGCAGGACAACAAAAAACTCTAACCGTGCCAGCTCACCGGACACAGGGAAAAGTCTGGATGGCCAATGGGAGAGGAGGCTAGGGACGAGCATACTTCGGGTTGGAAGTCCTGCTGACGCCCCGAGTGCTGGGCAACAGCAAGGAAGAGCAAAGGAGGCAATCGGTGTATTGGAGTGTGTGTGGTCGCAACCTGGTTTTCTGGCAGTAGCTGGACCAGGAATTGAAGAGTATCTCCTAACATAATATGGCAGAGACTGTACATGTGTACATGCAGCTCTGACTGAAGGGTTTCACTGTGCCATTTTTCTCCATACAAGCTGCCCAGGCTGTGTCTTTAGAAACATAGGGTGCAGACTGCTTTATGCATATAAAAGTGTATAACACTGGATATTTAGCTATTAGGTAGCAAACTACCTAATAGCTAAATATCTGACAAATGACTGCAGAATATTACTATCCAGAAATGAGAAACATCTTATTTGATAATCGAAATATGGATACGTATAATCGGCCCTACAAGAATATCGATACAATGCGTTCTCGCTTAACAAAATATATTCATGGAATCTGAAAGATAATTAACCTTTATACAGTAGGTGGCGCTTGTTGGTCGCACAGATCTCTCATTATCCAAGGAGTATATTGAATTAGCTTATAGATTGTAACCACACCTTTGCCCTGCAATCATCTAAATTAGCTCAGCCCTTCACACTGTGCTTAAACCCACCGATGCTCAGATACTGTAATTGGACAAACTCATTAGCTTTCAGCAGATCATCATGAATTATTGATCTTGACAACAGCACAATTAGGAAAGCAGTCACCAGAATAACAGCTAGTTAAATATCTACTCAATGAACACAGGGCTGTCAAAGCAGAAATAATTAAATTAGAGAAGAAATAAAGTAGAGGGCCTACAGAGGACAACCCTTGATCTATGGTTAATCAGTATTATTGCGGTGTCTAGTAAGATACCACTTTTATCTTAATTACCAATTATTGTTTTGTCATGAAGTTTCATTTGAATAATGGCTGTAAAAGTTGGCGACAAACTGTTTAAAAAAAACAACCTTGTATTTCCTTTTGCATCAAAACCCTTGTTTTATTGACATCTAATGGACTCTAATAAAAAAGAAAAAAAAAAGTAATCAATTAGAAAAGAGTACGATCCAGATTCTCCCTGGCCTATTCGGCATCCACTCCACAAGTCTGGACAAGTGAGGAGGGTATTCTTCCCTCAGCTATACAACATTTTGGATACAATGGGGATCCAGTATCTAAGCGTCTACTGCTCCAGAAGTGGAGATCTGTATTCAATTTATTATTCTAACTATACCACACACTCGACTAATCACTGATTCATTTATATAAGCAACAAATCTTTAGACAGCTATGACCTTATTGCTAAGCTATTTCAAATATATCCGCCTTCATTACCCAAATAAAAACAAAAAAAGCAACAAAATCACCACACAAAACTTACTTTTTACTGTGGTCTCAGCACAGGAGAAACGGCAGTCTCCAGGCTGGCAGTCTGAGGTAACATGACACTGAGAGCTTTCTTACACTGTGTATGAGCCATGCTGGCTACAGTGTTCCTATATCTCTGCAGTTAGTGATGACTCATACACTCAAACCATTCTCCTCACACTCAAAGTGTAGCTATCGGCTGAAACATTGTGTGGACCACTTATAATCTGTGCCTATTAATTCTGAGGCATCACAGATGCCCACACAGGCGTTAATGCGATCACCGGTTCAAAGAACAATGTGCTCTATTAGACAGGCAGCTTGGTGATCCCATGAAGATTTGGTTGCAATCCCCTTTTGGGTTATGACCCTCAATTTGAGAGAAACAGCCTCAGACCAAACACCAGAATGTAAAATGTGATGTAAATTATTCTGATTGTGAAATTATTATTATTGCAGCTATTATGGTGGTTTAAACCTTTCAAAACTTGCAATGGGCAGCAGTTATAGTGTACTGAGGATGGTGCACAAATCACAAATGAATTATGGAAACAGTAACCCCGATAACCATCCATTATAAAAAATATAATGCAGAACAGCGTATTGCAATACACAGCATAATGGACCTTTAATGGTGCAGTAGAACAGTCCCAGGTTACCCACCTGTTAAGAACAGAAAATGGCAGCGGGAACTGATTTCATCTGGAAAGATTTTGACCAGACATTGTTCTATCTAATCAATCTACATTGAAAGGATCGGAGTCTGCATTAATGTTAGGAATCTATTCCAACTAGCGCCCTATACTGCACCACGCACCATATGTATATAACATCCTATACTGCACCACACACCATATATATGACATCCTATACTGCACCACACATCATATATATGACATTCTATACTGCACCACACACCATATATATGACATCCTATACTGCACCACACACCATGTATATAACATCCTATACTGCACCACACACCATGTATATAACATCCTATACTGCACCACACATCATATATATGACATCCTATACTGCACCACACATCATGTATATGACATCCTATACTGCACCACACATCATGTATATAACATCCTATACTGCACCACACATCATATATATGACATCCTACACCATGGTTGCCAACTCTCCCGGAATATCAGGGAGACTCCCTGAAGTGCTGGATAATCTCCCTAATGCTCATTCAGGTGAAGAAGACATTGTGTTATGATGATAGAAATCACACATTGTGTCCTATTTCTATACAGATAATGAAGTTACTGGTTCTCCTATTTACATCTATTCACAATAAATAGTGACAGTGATTATTTACTGACAAT
>JABWIB010002474.1:11237-25681 GCA_016617825.1 Platyplectrum ornatum | reverse complement strand
ATTTCCTGTTTGTCATAATCTGACATCATGGGCGAGATTTACTAAACTGCGGGAATGGACAAATGGAGATGTTACCTGTAGCAACCAATCAGATTCTAGTTGTCATTTTCCTTTTCCATACTAGAGAATGTCAGCTAGAATCTGATTGGTTGCTATGGGCAACATCTCTACATTTCCATTCCTGCAACTTAGTAAATATAGGCCCATAATTTTTTTTCATAAAGTTTGGTTACAACTTCATTAAATAATAATTTTATTGTCATTTCTAACTAATGTACGTTAAAAAATCTGTGTTACTGTATGTATAGTCGTGTAAATTTTTTATTCAATATATAAATTAATTGAATGCTGGCAATGTGTCGTTTTCATATACTGTTATTACATGTTTTACAGTACTGTCACCCTGCAGTTTTTGCACTCAAATTTGACTTCTAAGTATGTTTGTTTCTATTAAAGGTTTCAAGGTCCCTGGGCCCATATATTGGACCTTTTACCAACAAAAGGTAAACTATAAACCCAATGAATGTAATATTTTCTACAGTCATAGTTCAACGTGTATATGTATATGTATATATATATATATATATATATATATATATATATATATATATATACATACACATACACACACCCCTGTCCCTTATAACAGTAATGGTCTGTGGAAGTACAGAGGTGTGTACTGTGTACTGAGTTGTGATTGGTAGAGCAATGATAGGTCTGTCTCTTCTGTGTCATGAAACTTGATCTGATATAAACATAACTTTGTACAAGTGGTTCCCTATTTGAGCGCTACTATGCCTGCAGTATCTTACTTCCAGGAATTGAGTTTACTGTCACAGTGTTTTAAATAGGTGATGTTTGTGTTGTGCTTATGACAACCTACATAAATGTGATGCAGTGATCATTCCTGAGTCAGTATTTCTTTAGAGAGGAAATAAATGAAGACATTAACACATTTAGTAAAAAGTTGTGACATTGTGTAAATCCGCACATTTGTTTTTGTTAGCTGTTGTTATGGTGTTTCAATATGACCAGCTAATCCATGTGCTAGGAAGATGAAAGGGTCTTGNATCACATGCCATGGCTTTACAAAAGTACATGAGAAAACAAAGCAGTAGTTAAGCCTGTGCGTGTGTTGGGTGAATACATTTCTGCCTAAATAAACCTAGAAGAGGAACAATTTGTTATTATTANAAAACCATAATGGTTTCAGGAACTTAATGTTATGTGAATTATTAATTAGTTAGTTAACATTGTNTTTATTTTCAACACTGAAAAGAATAATTTTGTCTGATTTCTGTAATGTTGGATGAATCTGTAGTGCTGGCCCCCCTATCCAGACACCTGTGCATACGCCATTAAGATCAATGGCAAGTGCGTTCTTTTGGTGTAAAATGGCAAAATAATGCCTGTAAACTGCACTGGTGGGAGTGTTGTGTGTGTGGGTGTGTGTGTATATATCTGCAACCAGCACACAAGCAGGGCAGTTACAAAATGTATTATTGACATGGCGACACTAAATGTAGTAAGTACATTCATAATGAAAAATTAGTTTGCACATCTGTTTCATTCATAAATGCAGTTAGTGCGTGAATGTGTATAGTATAACCACTTCACTCAGCATGACTTTGAATGTATGAATGAAATGATTACACTAACCACTATACACATTCACATACTAACTGCATTTATGAATGGAAAACACTTTGCAAACTGCATTTTCATTAATATATACGTCTACACACGTATATATTATATGTGTCAATAATAGGTAGTGGAAGAAGCACTTTGTATTATGTTGTCTTTTTTTTTTGTAAATAATAAATTGTGACTTTGTTTTCTTTCTGTTTCCAGATCATTGCACATCAATATTCATGAAAATTGACCATACTTCTAAGTAATGTCCGTGCTGTTGTTACTTGATACATATCTATATTTATGGACTTCTAAAAGGAGTATTTGGAGAAAGCCTGATCTCANGTCTTTATACTCCTGCTGTAGATATTTTAATATTTACTCCAGTAAAGGATTTGTATCACGAGTTCAACAACGCAAACCGCTATGCAAAGGTGCAGATAGGCGTTCCATTAATACNAAACTCCAAGCAGGTAGTTACTCAGTGAGTTGTAAACTCCATAACACCTCTTCCAAGGGNGTACGAATAGCAAAGACTTCTATGTCACGTATTAAGAATACTCTTGATTCTGTCACTAAAGTTGTTTCAAGTACTCATAGTGAACTCATATCACGCATTATACGGCCAAAGCCATCTCCAACCAACGGGAAAGACAAAAATGCCCACATAAGGGAAGCTGGCACCACTGCGTCAGACTCAACAGAAGTCTGCAGTGAACCATATTTAAATAAGTCTGTACAGCAAACACACTGTGCAACAGAACCTACCTCTCGTCTCGCTCAAGGCAGCCCTGTGGATTCTTTGCATGAAAGCGCTGATTCCAAGATAGGACTTTTCCATGCAAGCTATCTTACCACTAACTTTGGGGAGACCTATAATTTCCTCGCCAATCATATAAACTCATATTTTGCTAGTAGCACAAGTATGGAAAGAAGCAATGTTTCAGAAGAACTTAAAAGCCTCAATNACGGCATAAACGGTGATAAGGAGAAAGAATTGTCATCCACAGAAGAAAGTGGCGCCGCTGCTAAAGGTAGCATTTCAAACTTTCTTTCCAATCAGTCTAATAATGTACATGCTTTTGTGGGAAGCTACTTGGGTGGTCTTGTGCCCAAACTGCGGCCTGACCAGAAGAGTGCGGTAGAGGAAAAGGGAAAAGAGCAAAGCAGTAATGAGCCTGCAGTTATGAGTGATGAAGAAACAAGTAAAGAGAAAAATGCTGATGAAAGAGCGAAGCGGTTGTATCTTCAGAGGGAGAAGGTGAGTCGTCCATTTATTAGAATTACATTCCTTCAGAAAGCTTATATCATTTCATCTCCCCGAGCAATCGATAATATCTGGGTCACCCTGGATATTTTCCAATATATATTTGCAGATGCAGTTCACCGTTCCGTGCACCTGCAGATTGCAGGCATTTGAAAACCCTAGCGATCTGCAGGCTTAATAACTTACTGATTTGCAATGNGAAAATATAAAATCCAATTTCAATGTAGGTTTTCAGATTGCATTGCTTTTATTTGTGTATATCTTCTTAAATAGAGTAGCAATTTCTTAATGGTTTAATTACCATATGCATTATTTATTTGTTTATCCTTTAAATCCAGATAATTGCCAGAGTGAGTGTAGATAACCGGACAAGATCTTTAGTTCAGTCGCTGAAAAGAACCTCTGATCGGAGATTATGCATCAGTCGGATTGAAGAGTTGAATTGTCACCTTCTAGAGTTTCCAGAGACAAGAGGCATTGCAGTAAAGGTAAAGAATAAATGCTAAAGACGATGTTCTTTNTAATACAATTTACATTGTGGCTAAATATGAAATGCAGTAAATAAGGGATTTGTTGAAGTGAATGTTTCATTCAGACCTCTCAATAGATCCTTGCTGTATCTATGCACCCATTCTAACACGTTAGACACTACTCTCAATGCACATATATAGACATCTGAATCAATCAGCCGTGAGAATTCTCATCATCATTGTACNTTGTAACACTATTGTGAGCACAAACAACCACTCACAGACCAACATTACTTTTACACTGTTATTATCCCTGAGCCTAAATTTACTAAACTGCAGGACTGGAAAAGTGGGGATTCAGATTTAAACTCCCATTCCCCAGTATGTAAAATGAATCCCAGAGCTAATTTTTTTTTTATTTCCTTTTTTTTTCGAAAACTTTTTTGGAGCATAGTGAGAAAACAAAATAGTACATAACAAATTCAAACAATGGTATATGCAACAAAGTAAAGAACACAGGGGCATGCATATCCCGAAACATGGCAAAACATAATACAAAGTAGACATATTGAAATGCAGTTAAAGAGTGCACGGAAAGTTGGCCTAGAAAAATAGTAAGAACAAGATCAGCCCCAAGTCTCACATAGAAGTCAGCAGGAGGGTATTGGACTAGGAACAAGTCCAATACCACAAGTGTGGGATGGGGGGCATACATCTCAGAATTCTGGTATTGTACCAGTCAGTGCCTCGGGAAGCAATGGTGTATCTGGAACTGTAAAGTTACAGGTAGTGAGGAGATATAGCGTTCCCAGGTGAAGAAGAAATCTTTGACATTTTTCTTTGTGAGGCTTGCATCAAGCCACTCTATCCGAAATAGAGAAAAGAGTTTTTCTTTGAACAGCGCTCCATAGAGGCACAAACGTCTGTCAGGAGATGCGTTATGTTATCGGCATAGAGGGTGCAAGGGTTTTAGAAAGCCGAAGACGCAGGTAGGTAAACGAATAAGTGGCCCAGGTGATGTGGAATTGTGCGCGCCATGGGCGGCGATGAGAGGATCCTAGCCACAGGGCTACCGATTTTGTATTGGTTGATGGTGAAACCTGAGATCGGGCTAAGGTGAGGTGATAATATCCAGTACAGTTGGCAGTGTCTGAGTGGGATATGAGATGGGAGTGGGAGTGGGATATGAGACGATAGTAGATCGTCCGCCAAAGCTGTCATTTTGATTTCAGAAGACCCAATCTAGATGCCGTGGAAAACCAGGGTGGCCTGTAGCAGTCTCAGCAGGGGGTGTCAGGTGGATGGAGCTAAGGGCTTCTAGGAGTCCACAAACCTCAGTTACAATCAGCAAAAACAAAAATATATAAGCGATGACTATAATTCACCATCCATACCACCGCTACAAAAAATGGCTATACCTATCTCGACATAAAATTAACTGAACAAGGAAAATTACTATGAGCATTGGATTGGAGAGATAGAAATAGAGATATTGCTTTCTTATCTTTTTAAAGTTTATAAATATATTGATTCAAGTTTGTGAAATGTTACTCAACAGACCGCATTAAAATAGGCAATACCTCTTTATCCAAATATTGGAGCTTAGTGTTGTAGTTGGATATAACAGCAATGCAATCACATGTCTTTCAGCTGGACAATAATAGAAGGTTGGTATGTCGACACAATCCCACTGATGACTGATTTCACCTCTTTACTTTACTTTATTGCAGATGATGTGGCAACCATTTTTTACATGCTCATTCTCATCATGCCTGGTCCTGAATGCATCCTGGGGCCTAAATTTACTAAGCAGGAATATTGAAAAGTGAGGAGGTTACCCTTAGCAACCAATCAGATTCAAGCTCACATTCTCCAATATGTAAAATTAAACTGACAGTTTGAATCTCATTAGTTGTTATGGGCAACATCCCCAGGTTTCAATCCCTGCAATTTCCCTGCTTAGAAAATTTAGGCTCAAGTCCCTTATTCTCTAATCCATGAGAATGGAAAAGTCGAGATGTTGCCTATAGCAACCAATCAGATTCTAGCTGACACTTTTAGTATGTAATAGGAAACTCAAAACTAGAATCTGATTGGTTACCATCAGCAGCATTTCCACTTTTTTAATTCCACCAGTTTAGTGAATAAGGACCTAGAGATCATTTACTATGTTTGTCAGAAGCTAATTAACCTACCTGTATTTGGACAGAATTTCATGACTTAGCACTGCAATGCTAGCTCGGCATCATGCCGCTACCTCTTTATGTTTCTGATGTTGAAATGTTGTTGTGTGGGAAGAAGTTTGGATATATATTATATGGATATATATTGGTACAGTGCCCGATCACATTCTTCTCCTCACAACTGTCCTCTTTCTGAAATGTCTATTCAGTAAATGCCCAACATGATGGGTATTCCTTTTAGCTTTTGTCACATTAGTTTTATTTTCTTAGGCTTAAAATGCATCATCCCAAAAGCTGTCGTAAGATGTGCAATGACACATTTGTTCCAGTGAAATAGGCTGTCTGTCACACATGGAAACTTTGCAGCACTTCGCTTGTCACTTTAAGTAAATGGTGTCTGCAACACAGTGTTTCATATTGAAATCTGAATGTGACCAATCTTACTTGTGAAAACATAATCTGTCCATTTACCGACTACTGTATTAACTGGCCAACTACCTGTTGCACTTAATACAGAATTCTTTTTTTTGTTTATTCCAGGAAAAAGCGATTCCTTATTTATTACGACTAAGACAAGCCCACGACGAAACCCTTAAAGCTGCTGTTAGGGAGACATTAGCACTAGTTGGATATAATGACCCAGTTAAAGGCAAAGGCATCCGTGTACTCACTATTGATGGTGGAGGAACGAGGTATTCAGGACTTTAAGTATATACAATTTACATTTGGTATTTTTATATGCTCTACGACTGATGAAGCAAGGAATTAATACATAGGGGTATATTTACTAAGCAGGGAGATTGCAGTGAAATTCGAATTTGGGGAAGTTGCCCATGGCAACCAATCAGATTTGAGTTCACATTCTCCAGAGTGTAAAATGAAACTGAGAGCTCAAATCTGATTGGTTGCCATGGGCAACTTCCCCAAATTCGAATTTCACTGCAATCTCCCTGCTTAGTAAATATACCCCATAGCCCAGGTCTAATTAAGACTAATAAGCAGCAACTATTCAATGTGCACTGAAATTACTATTCCTCATTGTGTTGCAGAGGAATTGTGGCTCTACAGACTCTCCGTAGATTAGAAGAAATGACTGGGAAACCAATTCATCAGCTCTTTGATTACATCTGTGGTGTTAGTACAGGTAAATCAGACAGTGATTAAAAGAATTATGTTTCAAGACATAGAAAGTAAAAGACATTTCTGTAAAACCTTGTGTGCTTCTTTCATGTATAATGTATATTTTTGTATTTGGGATTGAGTAATTTTAAAGGTTATATTTAAATACATTGATGAATGAATATGAAATACCTATAAGCTAAATACACTGTTGCTAATAAGTCACATTTGCATATAGTGCTTGTATGTGTTATTTTAAAATATGCATAACCTCTGCTAAAGTTAGTTTGCAAGACATCAGATGGGGTTGCATATGCCCTGGCAACTACAACATCGACAGGGCTAGGCAGTGGGGAGGGTAATTAGCATAGAAGGGGAAGGGAAAGGTTAGGGTTGAGCAGCTTGGATGTCTTTAACATAGAAGACTATAGTTGGGGTCATACAGTGGGGAAGGTGTTTAGCATAAAAGAGGAAGTTTAGGGTTAGGGAGAATGGAGGGTATTTAACATAGAAGGGGAAAGTTAGGGGCAGGCAGCAGGGAAGGTGTTTAGCATGGAAAGGGGAAGGTTTAGATTAGGCAGTGGCAAGAATCTAAATTTTTTGGGACTCATCAGTTACTATGGTAACCACCATAGTACGAGAGTATTGTATACTTAATGGAATGGGTGTTCTTGAAGGGTCTGCTAAGGGTAACTGACAATTGCAAAGCCTACAGTTTTTACAGTGTGTATATAAATATGTGGCTCAAGATCTCTGTAGAAATTGGTTGTAACACGTAAAAGCAGGACTACGTTTGTCTAGACTACAGGCAGCAACTTCTGTAATTTTTTATAGTTGGGATTTACCTCTATAGAAAGAACCATATGTTAATAGGTACTGAAATGGCTTGTGCAGAGAAAAGGTTGATCATATATAAATATTTTTCCTATAGCTATAGTACGTTTACTACTACTTTTCCCTTAGCTACAATTTTTAGCTAAGTACCTATAATCAATCAACAAAATGCTTATAACTTTTTAGTGTGTCCACTAGATGGCAGTATAGAAGCATACAAGCATTCAGTGTTTCTCTCCTGTTTTCATGCAATGATTAATGAAAGGATTTTGTACAAGGGCATGACAAATGCTTTTGACAAGCTCTTTTGAGTTAATCAGCGAGAGTATTGCAAAATTTAGAAAAACGTTTGGGTTTAATAACAATGTAGTGGATCCAGTCCACAGTAACTTTTGTGTCCTGACGAACCACATCAATCTGCACTGATCCAAATCCGGATCTTTTGAAGTTTTCAAACCTTTCCCCTCGGCAGCCATATATCCAACCCTATATTTTCTGTGGTGGGGAACTGCAGATAGTGTGTAAGTGCTTACTGAACTATGTAAATTCCTACCTTCCCCACCAAAAACACTCATAGAATACTTGGGTCCAGATTCATATTGACTGCATTCATATTGACTACATATTGAGTGCTCACGCTTTTTTACACTGACTGGATCCAGTCCAATTTGGTTTGTATTTAAACCTGGTTAAAAAACAAAAAAACTGCCTCTTCATGTTGGTTACTATTTTAAAAGTACTAGTTTTGTCTTTTTTTATAGAAAAATATTGTTCATGCTATCGTTCTGATATATTTGACTATCCCTATGCTATCATATTTTACTATATATATTTGTGAGTAAATTTTATTTATTCCAGTTTGATTAGGAAACAGATTGGAGACCCCATAAGCTCTAATGTATAATGATTACTCTAGTTAGCTGAGTCCCTGCATGAAATTTACTGACTGGCTCTGAATCCTAATGCACTTGTACATCACATCAGTGTAGCAGGTATTCTTTCCTGTGTAAGCCCTGTGGACTCTTCCATGTGCAGATAATTTGAGCTATCCTTCAGTACTTATTTATGTTGTTGTTCCATGTGAGTTACTGCTTACTGGTGATGTTTTCTAATCAGTCTTTCTATCTGTACAAACAATATCCAAACATGAATTTTACATTTCCAGGAGCGATTCTGGCATTTATGCTTGGGCTATTTCACATCCCACTTGATGAGTGTGAAGAAATGTATCGTAAATTAGGAAGCGATGTCTTCAAACAGAATGTCATTGTTGGAACTGTTAAAATGGGCTGGAGCCATGCATATTATGACAGTGAAATGTGGGAGAAAATGCTCAAGTAAGTATGCAGTGTGTCATTTTACAATACATTAGACTCCATAGATGGATTTTGGGAAATACATTGTTTTGTAGACTATGTAATACATCTAGGTCAGTGGTTCTTAATCCTATCCTCATGGAACTGTAACACTGCATGTTTTCCAGGTCTCCATGCTGGAGTTCAGGTGTTACTAAATGTCATATGTGAAAAGATCAGAAGGTGGCAATTATTATATCACTTGTGATTACGAGGAGACCTAAAAACATTTATTGTTAGGATTAAGAACCACTGATCTAGGCTATGTTGACGTCATGATGTAACAATCCATTGACCTTTAACAAGATGGAAAGCTTATTGTAAATGGTGTTTTTTTATATGATTTACAAGGCTGTAAAATACAAGGGAGAAAATATATTTCATAATAGATATTCCTTCTTCCAGTAGTCTGTCGTTGTCACTGCTGCTCATCTGCTTTCTTTTAATTGGTAGATGACTTCCGAATAGATGGTGGGCCCGCTTGGCTACCTGGGCTCTTTATGGGTGTCTATCTTGTCAAACCCAGCTAATAACTTTTTTTTTTTTTAACCATTGTAAACAAATTAATTACATTTATATCCAGCAGCATTAAAATTTTAGACAAGTAGACAGTTTTTTTTACAAGTTTTGTTTGATAAACAGAGCAATTTCTGATCTAGCTATTTTATTTTGTGTATATTTCTATTAATTTGCACTTTGATAGTTTGTCATCTACAGTCTGTGAAAGACTTGAAATTAAATATGTAGCTTTTATTTTTCAGCACATGCAATAATATTGCAGCTGTTTTTGTTACTTGTTTAACTCAGATACAACATTGTCTTGTCTCACTATAATTTACCTTTAGGCCCACATTTACTAAAGTGTGGTTTATTAAAACAGCTATTTATTAAAATCGCCACTCAATATTGTCTAAAAACAAATGAAAATATATTTAAAAACGTCTGTACTACAAGTACTAGCATGCCCATGCCTGGTTTAGAATGCTAAACCTTGTAGTTCCACAAATGCCAGCATGAACTATTAATTCGAAGTAAAACATTAATTTAATTCACAGCTTAATAAAAAGTGAAACTGTAGTAAAACAGAATAAAAACTTCCCTTTCTGAAGATTGTGTTCTTGTTCATCATAAGTCCAGCCTTTAAATCTTAGCCCCCCAATGCTAATGACCACCAAGATCCTCTAAACCATTTGAACACAGTTTTGTCTCTTCTTTATCCTTCCACTGACATTTAATATTGTTAAAATTCTGTTAAAATTCTGGTTAACAAGTAAGCAGCACTTAAAAGCTGTTTTTTCCCTGCATTAATTTATTCAATTTCTCTGTTTTATGTGAACTACAATATTTTAGTGGACCTGTTTCCCATTGTTCCCCTTAATAAGAACTCAATTGGCTTCTTCACTGTGATGTTTAAATATGTGTAATGTTTACTATACTTACATTATATAAAAATATGTTTTTTTTATACTTCCAATGTTGTATTCAAAGGCTTTATATTTCACATATTTTTCATATTGACTTATTCTATTTAAATTTTGCTCTTTAAAGGGATAGAATGGGTTCTGACCTAATGATTGAGACAGCAAGAAATCCTTTCTGCCCAAAAGTAAGTTTGGTTTTGGTTTTTTTTGTAAATGAACTGTTAATACTCTGATTTATATGGACATTTACCCTTTATTCTGCATTAGCAATAGCTCTGCTCATTGCCTTCATATAACCTTTTACAGCATTTGCCATAGATTCCATATTTTATTAGTCCTGACAGATAATGGATTATTATCATTACCTATGTTGTGATTAAATATAACAAACACTAAACTACTTTGTTTTACTGTGCTGTCTCATTATTGTTACACAGTGCATTATAATTTCATATAATATCCAGGACCATCAAGCAATGTCCTTTTTTAATGAGTTTATCATGACTCTTAACGTGGTGTTAATCACAGCCAGAGGACATGAAATGAGTACAATATAATGTAATCTCAGCTATTCTGCAGGTACTATTGATTTAAAAAATCTTGGCTGGCAGATCTGACATGCAACATCAGTCATATGATCATTTCATGAATGTCCTTTTCTAATATCTTCATATTGAGTCATACAAGGGAGAAATGTCCAAAAAATGTGAGAATATAATGTATTAGCACATTCATTTTTAATCTGTTTAATGTATAATATTACTCACTGCCTCTTAATTACATAGTTTTCTGCATGCTGAAGTGAACAATAATATATTACCTTTCCTTTTCTCCATCTGATTTTTAATATACTAATGTTATATAGGAATATTATCCCCCCCCCCCAAATGACTTGATGACTTATACATAATTAATTGAATAACGAAATGTACTTTTTTTTTATCGACTTTAGGAGACAAAGTTATCATTAAATACTAAGGGCCGATTCAATATAGCGCAAAGAAAAGAAGCATGAACTGCACTTTTTCTATTACGCTGTTTATCTGGCCTTGCAGTGTTTACATAGTGCACTTCACACACAATTAAATCAGACCCTAAACCTCTCAATGCATGCTTTAAGAGAGGCTTAGGGCCTTAATAAAATATGCAAAAAGGAGATAAAATTAGCAAAAATTGAAAATGAAAAAATGATGCTAAAGAGAGCAGAGGTATTAAACAATTCATTTTCTTTAGTCTTCCCTAGAGAGGAGCACATGGTAGGTATAATGCATAAATATTAAAATGCAATCCAACCATTTCTCAATACTTGGGTAACAGAGGAAGAAGTCCAAAGGAGACTTAAAAAAATTAAGATAAATAAAGCATCAGGTCCAGATGGCATACACCCAAGGGTTCTCTATGAGCTTAACTCAGAAATAGCTAGACCCCTATACTTAATTTTTATAGATTCAATTGCATTGGGTTTAGTACCAATGGATTGGCGAATATCAGATGTGGTACCATTGTTTAAAATGGGCATTAAATCAAAACAAGAGAATTATAGACCTGCAAGCCCCATTAATAGTGGGGAAACTACTGGAAGTCATAATCAGGGGTAATATTCAAGATTACTTCATGGGCAATAAGATTGTGGGAGTGGGAATCAGCATGATCTATGTGGGATAGGACATGTCAAACTGATCTAATAAGCTTCTATGAGGAAGTGATGAGATTTTAGACAATGGTGATACTGTAGGTGTGGTCTACTTAGATTTTGCAAAAGCATTTGATATGGCATCACACATGAGGTTGATTCACAAAATAAGATGTCTGGGTCTAGCAAATATCATATATATTTGGTTGAGAATTGGTTGGCGAATAGAGAACAGAGAGTGGTGATAAATGGAACTTTTTCAGAGTGGTCAAAGTTTTAAGTGGTGTACCGCAGGGCTCCGTGCTGGGGCCACTCCTTTTTAATATATTTATAAATGACCTTGGGAATGGCTCATTATTTTTGTTGAAGACACTAAAATGTGCAGAGTAATAAAAACAGAGCAAGGTGTAGTCTCTTTACAAACAGACTTGAATAAATTGGAGGATCGGGCAACCAATTGGAAGATGACATGGAAGTTTTAACATGTTAAACTATGCATTTAAGTAACCATAACAAGCATACAATCTATGCATTAAATCTACAATCTATGCATTAAAAGCGTTTGTAGACAATAGACTTAGCAATAGGGCACAATGTCAATCAGCAGCAGCAAGGGCCAATAAGATATTGGCATATACCGCTTTATAAATCTTGTAAGGTCTTATCTAGAATACAGAGTAGTTTTGGGCACCACTCTATAAAATAGACATTGAAGTGGAGCGAGTTCAGAGAAGGGCAACAAAAAGGGTCCTTGAGCTATGAGAAAAGACTAGCCAAGGACTGTACAGAGGACACATAGTAACCCGCTAAGATTAGAGGAAAGTAATCTTACCTTAGTCAGGAGGGAGCTTTTTCATATTGAAACAGATTGGCTGTCGCTTTATGTGGATCAGTTATATGATTAGGATCACAGGAGATCCAAATATGTTGAATTGGATGGACTGGTGGTTTTTTTTTTTTGCGCAAATTGGAAGAATTCATTCCATTTACACTAGTCCTTTGATTTATAATGGATTCCACAGAGGATTATGTTTACATTTATTTCTGCTTATATAACAAAAACCAGCATACCAGTATACCTAAGGCATTAAGGCAGACTTCCTGTCTGTTTTAAAGGTAGTTGACTGTAAATAGATATCATCGAGTCATTGCCTATTCCCTTGAAATATGGAAGTTAAATGTCCTCCTTTCTTGTTTATGTATTAAATAGTACGGTATGAGAAATATAATACGAGTATCCTATGTTGTTTACATTGAGCACTTGAAAGCAGTTCTTAAGACTAAAAGCTACAGATTTACTTTCTATAGGGACATTTTTATAATGGGAGTCCTCAATAAATAATAAAACCCCACTTAATCACTTTTCACAGCCTATATAAATTCATTATTACAAATTAATCTCCTACTTTTTATACAATTGTAAGAATGTTTTACAGTTTCTAAACAAAAGGTTTCTTGTAATAGCAACTTGTTTTCCAGCATCTTAAAAATCATCACTTCCCTTCAAGTGGATCAATTATTCAGTTAGCATAATACATCTGTGGGATGGTTTATTCACTGCTATGTTCTGCTGCATCAAGTACTGATGTAATGCCATTAAGTTTCTGTAACACAACAAAGGCCACTTTATAAAATGTTGCATTGCAAATAGTAATTTCATTAATGGAGGCAGCAGACACACTGTTTCTCTGAATGTCAGCCACTCTGGATCATTGGAAAGGTTCTTGATGAGTCACTACTGTATTCTAAAACATCCTATAATGGTAAATCTTCCAAACTGGAAGTACTAGATCAGCATGGGATTTCNAGTCCTGATGCTTTGTAGAACATTCTGAATGACTGTGTCTGTGCAGTTGCCTAGCTATTTGTTTAACATTCCACTTGGATTATTGCTAGGTAGAGCAATGCTTAAAGACTACTATTGTAAGTGGGCAATACGGTGCCATAAAAGTTACNCAGTATTACACATCAGCTATAAATAACACCCATGACTACATCATGTAAATAACAGAACGGAATATAAAGTTGAGATATATTAATTTGTTATTCATGTCATTCAGGCTTTCCTTGTTGCAGGAACCTAATAATGATTTATTTGCCAATTAATAATTTCCATTAAAGTTACTTTAATGAGTAATATATTGTTATGANAATATTAAACAATAGGAATGCAGAGCATAGACACACAAGAGATACAGTTATATGACAACTACACATTTTATTGTTTTGTGTTGTAGAAGTACAAAATAATAGTTAGTACAGCTGCAATTATTTAACAACAAATAGTTTTATCAGTCATTGTACCTCTCTAATATGGTGAAAAATTGTTTCCTGCAGCTCTTACACGTTGGCTTCATCAAGGTTGATAGCCAAGCATGCATTAAGTACTGGCCTTCTGACGGCTTTCTACTTCACTTTAGCAGAAGGAGTTCAAGATTTTGTGCGATCCTTCACTTATAGTTCCGGGGCTCTATTCAGGCTCTATTTCTGTATATTACAAATGGATACAGTGAGTGAATCCACAATT
>JABWIB010002474.1:0-10372 GCA_016617825.1 Platyplectrum ornatum | reverse complement strand
GGTGCCCTGCTCCTTCTCCCTATGCTCTGGTTCGTCCAGTGCGGCCGGAGAGGACGCTGTATATGTGTCACGGTGTCGCGTATATACATCATCCTCTCCGTGCATCACAGANACGCCAGTGCATAGGGGGAAGGAGCTGAGNACAGCTCCGGTGCCCAGTGAAAACTGTACAGTAAGTATATTTTTATTGTATTTTTTTCACAGGAAACCAGTGTATCCTATAGCCACCATGAGAACNACATTGTTCTNGTGGATGGCCCNCAGACAGGGTGATTTTTNNNTAGGGAAAAGTCTATTGTACATGGAGGGATAAGGGAAAATCTTCCCTGTCTGCAGTAGAGGATTCTGATAATAAGGATTTATATTGCCCATATTAAAGCTCTAGACAATAGTTTGTGGCTATACCCAACATTANTGAGACATTGAGCAGGGTGTTTCTTCAGTTTGGAGCATTGTAGGTGATTGACAGAATGCCTGAAAGAGAGGTTCACTGCTTTATAGTGANCTCCAGTTGTGGGGATCTGTCTTGAAGGAGTTTAAATTGCATTATGTAGAAAACAAAACCAGTATAACAGCTGGCGGAGAAAGTTCAATGAGCAGCAAAATCAATACATTCTGATGCTGGAAGTGTAATTGCATGTTTCANGCATAGATTTTTCCTTAGCAATAAATCAACATTTTAATGTCAAAATATCTGAATATAGAGCAATAGTTTTCTCAAGATCGTNCTTAATTCAAATATTAGAAGCATTATGTCAAACTGTCTCTGATATATATTGTTTTTATTTTGCAGGTTGCTGCGGTGAGCACAATAGTTAATAGAGGATTACCTCTAAAAGCATTTGTGTTCAGAAACTACAACCATATTCCAGGCGTAAAGTCCCATTATATGGGAGGATGTCAGTATAATCTATGGCAGGCAATTAGAGCTTCCTCTGCAGCGCCTGGGTACTTCCAGGAGTATGTACTTGGAAACGACCTGCATCAAGTAAGTATGCGTGCCTCAATTGATGTATTTGTGTCCTGCTGCCATGCAAGCTGCTATTCACCTCACAGTGTTAGAAAGGCTTCAGTGGAACATCTTTACAGAGCACAGATAGTGAACTTGCCTGAAGGCTGCTTTATAATCATGTCTAACGCATCCTTGACTGCACATCTTTATTTCCTTACGATCTATGGTTGACCTAATCCCATAAAACAAAAAAAAGATCTCTGAGTTGAAATGATTTGTTGGATTTTGACAGCTTTAACAGTAATAAAAAACGTTAATGAGGAACATAATATTGTGGCTCCCGGCATTGTTCAGTCAGGTTCCTAAACAAAAGACTGTCTTATTACCCTTATTTCTCCTTGGTGCATCTGGATTGATGTGTGTACAGAATTATTTAACTGGCAGTTTCTGCTACTAAAACGTGTGCCTTTAATTATAAAGTAGCATAATATTAATTAAATAATTAAATATTATTAAATATTATTTNATAATAATTAAATATAATTAAATATTGTTATTTATAAGGTGCTACATATTTTCTGCAGTGCTGTACATATTGAATATTACATACATAACATGGAGCAGAGAGTAATGTTATACAATATACATATATTGGTTGTGGGTAAAATGCCATAGCATACAGTAATAAACCTGGAATACATACATAGTCCCTGTTCTTGAGAGCTTACATATCATTTATTGTGGAACACTTGCCTCAGTCATTATTACCATGTCTCCTTTTGTGATCTTGCTGTTTCCTATGTTCTCAGTAAGTTCTCCCCTTCCTTTCCTTATATATGAATATTATTTTATTATAGCACATTAGAAAACAATGGATTAGGATCTTGATCATATTAGAATGGTGATTTTGGTTCTATTAAACATGCCTAATGTATAATAAATGACTCTACATGTAAAGAACATGTGTTATTTGTTTAAATATATAACAAAACAAATGGATGATTTATTACCTGCAGTTATTGGGATCAGACTTATACCTCACTGCTGTTGTGGTCTAGTCCCAACCACAGTGGCAGAGGATACCTTCTATATACTAGTGTATAGCAATGTCTTACTGATCTATTACTGAATATGATCCATACCCTTTTACCCTACGGTATCTAAAAATGCAGTTTAGGTATATATATATAATATAGACAATAGTCAATATCTGAAATTATTTTTATTTTAATTCCATAAGCTTGGTAGCTGTTTTGCCATTTTTATTTCTTGCTTTTACTTTTAGTATTGATAGCTATGAATCCCTTATGAGACTGTAATACATAAAAAGGTAGCTAGGTTATTTATAAATCATTGCCATTAACAGTAGACAATAATTATAAATGTAACATATTCCAGAAACGCTTACTGGTCGATTTATAGGGATTGCCTGAAATTGAGTTTGTTACTTTTTTCTCTCGTTGACAAAGGAGCTGGGCTATGAGGGTAACTAGCAATGCAAAGCATGTTTTTCCAAGACGTGATGTGCAATGGTTACTATGGAGTCAAAAGACTGTGCTCGCAAATATTACAGCTGGGCCTGCCAAGTCGTATATCTCCTAACATATACAGCATTTTGCTGCTCATTTTATTGGATTTGCTTGTGTTACTGTTTGAGGATAAACATTGACTTGCGCTCTTCTCTGTACTACACAGGCAACAGAGAAATGTACTTTTAGCAGGGGTATTGTCTTTTCAGATGACTAGCTGTACAGTATACTGGACTGGAAATAATACAAGGCCGCTGTCCCCCCACTGCAAAATGTTTATCATCGCTCTTACAAACGCATTTAAGCCCTTATGGTTTATTGTACAGAAGATGTGAGGTTGGAATATTCACCAGCTTACTTACTGACTGAAATTCCATTCTAGCTGAAATCGAATGGCATACGAATGATAGCCCAGATCCAGGCATGTGTCAACACTGCGCTTGAACTTCTGAATGCAGTACTAGTGGGCATCTGTGAGACCCCTGCTGTATCCAGCCTTCTCATGTGAGTGCGTGGGTGACTCCTTACACAGATATCAGAGGCCAGGAGCTATATTCACTTTTCCATTACAACAGCTTAGTAGAGATGTTGNTGATAGCAACCAATCAGATTCTAGCTCTCGTCTTCCTTTTACATGCTAGAATCTGATTGGTTACTATAGGCAACATCTCCACTCTTCCATTCCCGCAGCCTAGTAAATATAGGTCAAGCACTTTACTTCATTATTTCAGACCTGCCCTCCACTTAAATTGAAGAGACTGGAATTCTGAACAGCGCAGTCAGTGTAAGACAGACATATCTCAGTCAGAGACCCACTCGGTATAAAAAAAAGTGCTCAGTAACACTGGTCAGTATCTGTGCAAAATGCTAAATTGTCTCTCTGTGCAAAAACTAACATTAATGTTACCTCCCCTGCAATTTAACATGGTTTTGCCAACTCTTGAGTCGGTTGTGAGTAGGTCAATAGTGCCTAAAGTCTGAATCTGGTCCATTGTGATCAGTGTTAGAGATGCAAATATAAAAATATAGGCTCAGATCCAATATGTATATCACACAATGGCCATGCTACATGTTGTTTACTAAGAGTAAACCATTCTAAAGGCTATTTCTATCCAAAGTTAGTATAATATTATTGGTAGTTAAATTAAATGGTGCAATGGTCTATAATGTTCCAAAGTCAACATTTAAAAGTAATTATTCCAGCAAAAAGGTTGTTTTTGTTTTTTGTATGCAAAAAAAACCCCAGGATCCAGAGACGCCTACTAAGACTTTAATCCTCTTTTTTTCGTATGAACCAGTGCTCGAAGTGTGCCGGTATACCATGTTATGGTAAACAGTACCTTTTTCCGCACTAAACCCGTCCCCTTTTAACACAAAATCNTGGATCTGGAGGGGGCGAAGCTTATACAATGGACTTAGNACAATACCGCCACTTCCACATTCCCACTTCGAGCACTGGTATGAAATGTAAAGCCTGCCATACACTACACGATAATCTTGGCTGATCACCAAGCTATTAGCTGTCGTGTAGTGTGTAGCCATGATGGATTTATAAAGATACTGGCCAAACCAACAGAAAAGCTCTGGTCCTATAAACTGATCATTCCCAATTCCTGCCCTATCTACATGTAGTCATATTTTGTAGCGCGTGGGTGTTTCCGATAATCTGGCCACATTTTATTTTATACTTTATGTTCTAATGTTGAAGGAGAAGAGATGATGGCTGAGTGTCTGGGGCACAAGTTTTTCCCAAATGAAAGGTACAGCACAAAATCAGCAGGCTGCATGTGTGTATTATGTATAAAATGGTCAGTATATTAACCAAACCTCTAAATGACTGTCATACTGACAAAGAAGAGATTTAATGTTTGTAGCATCTGTGGCACACTGGATACTTAGTTTCATGTAATGTAATGTAGTGTGCTTATACTTTGCAATGATTCCTCTTCACATGATAATATAATGATTTACATATCAAATAAAACTAAAAAATCGTTGCTTAATACATATTTTATAAATATGTATTCAATTCCAAACAAGTTCATTTATGACTGAGTAATCATTCTCTAAATATAATTTATAGCCATAAATCATTAATAAATTTGATAATTATGTGAGTGCTTTCCAGGTATCTATAGAAACTTACAGAGAATCTCTCTGACCAATTTAACATCCCTTGTGTATATATCACACCAGTAGTTAAATGAGATACTTCTCAGTGTGAAGTGTTGCTAAATTATTTATGATTCTCTCTCAAGGTTGTCTTCAAAAGGAATCAAAACGAAAAATAGGGTCTACACAGTTGGGGGGGGGGGGGAGACATAGAGATTTACTAAAACTGAAACAGGGCCATGTGTACATTAAATATTCTCCTAGTTACAGAAGAATTGAAATACTGTAAAATATGTTCAATTCAACTCTACTGTAAAACACCTGACATTAAGGGGTTTATACACAGAATATTCAACAATACAACAGGCTTATAAACATCATAGCATAGAGAGAAGTTTTACAAAAGGTCGGTGACCTTTGCTGTGTTTTATGTCATAATTATATGCTTCTGACTGTCTGAATCTGATGCAGTTTTAGGATAATAGAAAGTGATGGCAGATAAGAGGCATGTGGCCTATCCAGTCTGCCCAATAAAATATAATTCAGCTAATGGAAAACTTAAANTGGTATAATATTATGGTGCAAAGGAAAGAAAAATATAATTAATAATTAAATTCAAATATTTACTTACTGCATAAAACACCCCATATTGGACATATTGTGTTACAATATAACTATATAAATGCAAAATTGTTCTCTATGAATGCTTTTAAGAAGCAGGTTTCCCGTTATGTTGTGTGGCATACAGTCTGTAGTTACCTGGCTCCAAATATACATGCATCTGCNCTTATGGTTAATGCTGGTTATGTAGCTTTTTATTTTTCTTTTCTTCTTTTGTTTTTATATCCTNTAAAAAAATTAAAACTTAAATGTCATGTTTTATATTCCAGGATGGAGGTTTGCTTATTAATAACCCATGTGCCCTGGCTATTAATGAATGTAAGTGTTTGTGGCCAGATGTGTCCTTCCAGTGTGTGATCTCACTTGGTACTGGAAGGTATGAGGGGGCTGTAAAGAGTACAGCAACACACACAAGTCTCAAAGCCAAACTTAACAATGTGATCAGCAGTGCTACAGATACAGAAGGTGAGCATGAATTCAAGAAAATAATACCATTTGAATGCCTCTCCATATCCCTGTCCTTCTTGGGAAATAGTGTTCACACCTGTAAATCTAGATAAAAATATTCTTATATGAACCATTTGTATTTTACTCTTGGTTAAGATATAAGTATGACCAGATGATTTAATGTCCTGACTATATACATTATAATATGTACATTGTGCATATATTATATATATTCTTTGTTGCTAATGCTACAAGGGGAGTAGTGCTGACGAATTATGAACAGCTCAACATTTGACAATTGAGCATTGTGAAACAATAAGCTCCTCCATATCCATGCATAGATTTTCCTTTCAATTGACTCTACAGTGATTGTTTCACTGTGTCTATCTAACAATGAGAGTGATGTGGAAGCTATTTTTAATCTGCTGATGTTGTCCTGCTCAGCATATTCAAGTCGAGTGGATTGCAGTTCTGAGCTTGGCCAATATTCAGTTCAATTGAATCTTTACTCTGCTAAGCTTTTCGGGGCTGGATCTGGACATAGAATGTTTGCTTTTAAATAGATAACTTCATTTTGATGCCGGAATAAGTTTAACATGTTATACAGTGCTTGGACCACATAAAGTGTGGCAGTAATAAAGCATACATACACGTTGATGTTNTGTCTTAAGTTCTCTGGTGGAAGCCACTGTCCACTGCCTTTATTTTACTAGTGCTTCTGACATAATTATATCGGTCAAGCTCATTCGTGTTTACTTTTCAAAGGCACAGTATTGTAACTGATTGAGACTTTAAATAGTTTTTTTTTTCCAGTAGCTCTTTAGTTTAAAAAATAAAATAAAAATCATTTAAAGTTAGAAGCTGATTATATATTAACATAATATTGCTTTTTGAATATCTACAGAAGTTCACAAAATGCTTGATGCACTGCTACCTCCAGACACCTACTTCCGTTTCAATCCAGTCATGAGCGAAGACATAGCACTAGATGAAAACAACAAGGAAAAGCTCCTTCAACTACAACAAGATGCCCAGCAATATCTAGAGCGAAATGAAGAAAAATTGAAAAGAGCTGCCAATGTGTTGAAACAAGAGAAACCCGTTTTCAATCGTATTCGTGAATGGGCTAAATTAAAATCAGACATGTGTGATGGCCTCCCACTTATTTCCAAACTGTAACTTTACCTAAGCTGTATGCAACGACCTGCTTTAAAAGACATTCAGGTGTAAANTGTACCAAGTCATGAGGGAAGTAGTATAGCACATAATAGAACACATCTTCTCTCATAGCCAAATGGCAAAAAGGGATCATTCAGCTTGAACTCAAATTTAATCTGGAGCAAAAGGACTGAAATAATTCATTTTAGAACAGATTTTAAGTACATTACCATTGTACTGGTGGAAAACAGAATGTATATTTTTTACATCATNTCTTGACTTTTATGATATTTTTATTGATTGCTATTGAATCTATTCAGTTCAACTGTACCATATTTATTTGAAAATGACTTCTGTTTTTGTGTGTACTGCACTTCAGAGCCCCTATCAGGCACAAAAGATCCCAGTNATTCCGTCCTGCTAGAGGAAAGGAACAAGGAGTAATGCTATGTGTTTGGATGATTTATTAAACACTTAAACCTATGTAAATAGAGTTGAAAATGATCACTATTTTTTATAATATGCTATTTCACAACTTCTTCTCTAGAAAGAAAAAAAATAAATATGCTCATATTACTAACCAAATAAGTGGTTTAAAAATAGAATTTATAGACTCTATAAACTATTTAAAATTTCTTAGTAGTTTCTTATCTAGGATGAATAATCCTCAAAGTTATAGCTAATATCTAGACACGCTTATCCTCTTATGCTAATATTCTTTTCTGTGCATATAAACCATGTTATCATCCGTCCTGTAAAACTATCATATGAGGTCTGTTTAATTCCAAGTGAGAATTTAAATGTGTTATAAACCCATTGGCTTTCTGATCGTGACTATCCTCTTCTGTCACTCCAGAATATTTTTGGATTATTGGTGTCTATGCCGAGAAGTACTAGCCTAAACATGATACAAGATGAAATCTTTNATTGAAAAACTGTAAATAATTTATCATGTTCCATCTACCTTAGTATTGGGTTATCATGATATTCCTGCACTGCATTCTGTTTTATACTTGAAATATAAATGTATGTCCTTACCATTGCATTGTCTTCATTCACTTTTATTTCATATTGAATTAACTGCTTTAAAACTGTTGATTTCTTTATAGTGGTAACAATCCCGTTATTTCTTACCATTCTATTATTATAGTAGGTAATGTCTTTGTGATATTTTTTAACCTACTCATCCTGTTTCTACCAACCAATTTAATGTACCTGTTAATTAACATGTGAATTTCATCTTTTTTGGTAGGGGCTTCTAGATTTCTTAAATAGACTAATGAAGTGAACACAACATGCATGATCTTCCACTTTGTACTGTCTCTGATTGACCAGTAAACAATTCCTCGGCCTGCATTTTACTTGGTAAATGGTAGTAAAAATAAAACATGTATTTGTAAGTAAAATGAAGTGTTATGTTTGAGACGTGAGGGTTTAGGGAGTTCATTGTTAGGTGTGGTAAAAGAAATGGGGTCTGTACCAAAATGTTTAATTTCTTCTTACATTGCAGCATACTTGCACTGATACCTACTCTAGTAGGAATTTGCTAGCAGTAACTGTGTTTTAGTGACCAATGTAGTATAATGGAGCCACATCTGTTATATAAATGAAAATATTTTAAGATTTTTATGTATTAGTTTTTTTGCTTGTGTGGGAAAAAAATAGAGCGAACATGGTTCATGTATATCAGACGCCATATTCTGCTCCACCTTTCATGGTGATCCTGTGCCTCTGATTCCTGGAGCCTTAAATAAATCTCATACAGATTCCAGTCCACTATGCATCCAGTTCACCTGTTCTGTCTACCTTGCCTCTGAGTCACATGTCTCTACAACTCCTATTGTCAGTTCCCTCTGCACAAGCCAATCCTGGTTTTAGGTCCAGTACAGAACGACTTGATCTCATCAAGAAGCCTGGTTCCTGTGTCTAATCAGCTCCCTGAGCTGATTATGTTTCCAGGGAATGAACTGCTGCTTGTGACCACTCTGCCTGAAATGCACAAGCTACCTGTGTCTTTTGCATCCAAGCCTTGAATCAAGCATTACCCAAGGCTGGTAAGTACAGCTGCTTTGAACTACTACTATTGTCTGCAATCCAGCCGCAGTCACCAATGTGACCACCTTGTCTGTACTGCCCAAGCTACCTGTGTGTTTTGCATCCAAAACCTGGATCAAGCCTCAGCAAACCTGCCAAACATCTGTACTCNCTGCATTTCACTGGCACCAGTCCGGCCCCTGACAAAACTCACCTGTATAAACAAACTATCTTCTGTTTAATATTTCCAGTGTTCATCAGAAATNTTCATCTACCTACCTCTTGTGCCATAACTGCTTATCTCTTAGGGACAGATTCAATCCGCGTTTTAGCCACGAAAAAGCCGGTTGTGCGCTTTTTCGCATCTATTACGGTAGGGATGAGTCGCAAGTTTTCCTCCCTTATGCAAACAGCGTAAGGGGGAAAACATCGCGCAAAGCGACATTGAATCGGCCCCTTGGTCTCCNACTGTTTTGCTCACTTGTTTATGTCAAATCCCATTAAACTTGCTATTTTTCAGTTTAACCATACTCTGTCTTTATTTACCCCNGGTACCCGCGGCGGGTTTCAGAAAACCCAAATCGTGACAGAGAATACTTTATTTTTGCATTGTGCACACAGATATTAACCAGTATGTTACACTGTTATCAGACTTGGGCTAGGAAACATATTCTTTTAGCTCTAATATTGTTTGCAACTAATGAAATTTAACTCCAAGTTTAATTTCATTTTATTGCGCCTCCAAATCACTTTTGGTGAAGAACATTTCCCCTCTGCCGTAATTTGTTTGTAATGTTTTATACAGTATGTAAACATGTACACAAAGACTGTGACCTTTTTCTTACATCGTCTTAGAAGTAGAAAAGGAATGCTATCCCCTGAGAAGTTATGGAAAAAAAAAAAAAATCAATATTCAAGTTCCACTTAAAGCACATAATTCAATGCATCAAGAGCAGAGACTAGTAAATAAAGTGTATAATGCTAAAGTGATACCAATAAAAACTACTCTGTCTGCACAAAATGAAAATAGCCTTCAGTTTAATGGATTCTTGGAACTGGTAAATACCACTTTCATAAACAATAATTCCAGAGGGAGAGAAGTGAATGTGTAGCCAACAACTAAAGAAATGATGATAGCCATTGCATACACCTTGCTGATGCCTATATTCACCTTATACAATGAATTATTGTTTCGGTCTGTCCTTTACTTCTAAGGTGATGGCAAAACCATAGATTTTTTTATATTCAGTAGTTTTTAGTGATTTTTTTCATATAAACAAATACAATACAGCTGTTCTGCAGAAATCCACTTTGCATTCAACATGGCTGCATTAGTTACAATCATATCAAATAAAGAAATTCAGTTGTACATAGTAATCACTTAGCAACTCTGCATACAGTCTTGGTGAGTACCTCTGCCCAGTGTGAAGATGGAGGTAGTATGCTCATGAGAGTCTGACCACTAGTGCTAAAGCTGGCTATACACTATGCAACAAATTGTTCCAATCAACCAGCTTTA
>JABWIB010002473.1:44180-59563 GCA_016617825.1 Platyplectrum ornatum | reverse complement strand
AATATATTTTTACATTTAAACAAGATAATTAATTATTAACAAATATTTGACTTTATCATTTCCCTTTTTCCAACTCTCAAAACAAAGTGCTTGTAAAGTGATCTTTCAGGGTTAAAAGGTTCTTTACAGCTAAAATGCAGATCTTTTCCCAAAACCGTCACTCCTTCTTTCGCTAAGGTTTACTTGCTGGATATGCTCCTTATGATAAATAGCAAGTAGATAAGTAGGTCACTCTCCAGTCTTTATAAAATTTACAAAATAATAAACAATTTATTTATACTTTGTCAATTAAAACATGTAGTGCTAAGTCCGACGTCTCAAGCACGGGGTGGTGCTTTTCATCAGGGTGTCTCCACTCAAGACATTGAACAAAAACGATATATATATATATATATATATATATCTGCATATATATATCTGCTTTCCTACGAAGCAGATCAGTACATAAAACCTACGTAAATGACATGCTACTCACAAGTCTGGATCCAGTCCACTGAGTCATTATTCGTGTTTTGTTTTTTGTTTGTTTGTTTGTTTTTTGCCGGATGAAGTATTTACTCTTTTTTGTGTTGCCATGCCAGTTATAATTGTACTATGAGAACACAAGTGCTATAATGATACATAGTTGTTGTATTATTTATTACTAATTTGAACTATGATTATCTGTGTTGTGGCTTCTGCACTTTAGTGCAGGTTGAGGATCCATAAATTACAAAATGCACAAACCTAGTCCCACTTAGTGACTTGATTTATGAGACTTTTTTTAAGGCTAAAAAGTGGAATCTTATGCAAGTCAGTCACCTGACCTGAATTTGATTAAGCTGCATTTCACTTGATGAAGACGCCCAAGAACAAGCAGGAACTAAGGGCCTGATTCAGGCCTGCGTCTCTGCCAGCCCAACTACGTGCCTCTGCTATTCCGCCATATGGTAATGAGAAAAAAGGCATGGAACGCTAAGCCCTGCTAATTAGAAGCGCAGCCTGCACCTGAAGCGCCTGAAGCGCAGTCTGGACATGGTGCAGGCTTAGTGCAGACCCAGAGAGGCAGGTAATGTCCTATGGACAATTACCTGCCTCATTAACTGGAAAAAAGTGTAAAAATAAATAAATAAAATATTATTTTAATATTTAAAATGTCTCTCTGTGTGTTTTTTTTTTTTTTTTTTAATGCCATTGAATGCCGGCTTTCCTGCTCGCAGCGCGTGCTGCGAGCACACAGTGGCAGAGGCTCCGGATACAGCATCTGGAGCTTCTGCGTTTTTTTAAATAGAGCAGGGATGCGGGGCATACGGCATGGCCCTCTCCCTGCGCTCTATTCAGAGCTGCGCTTTTGCTGCGGCCGCCAATAACCCTGAATCAGGTCCGTAGCCACTGGCCTATCACAGGACGCGACTGCAGACCAATCAAAAGAGGATGTGGTGAGCCAATCATAGCTTGCTACTTCACTAGCTAGTCACTTCTAACTAACCAATGTGTCAATCGTCTTTACTTGTCGATTTTCATCAGGACAGTTTAAAGTCATATATTCCAAGACAAAACAGAGGAAGCTTTTTGTGCAATCATATATGTTTTGTTTGGTAATATACCATGTACCACACATATTTATTCATGAAGTATAGGCATACACGTGTAGGTACTGATCTTTATTTTGTGGCTTATCCACAACAGCAAATTGTGCAAATGTAGATTGAGCAATGTAATGTTACAATGCAAGGGGTAAATCATCTTTAATTCTTTTGCATATATATTTTCTTTTTACACATTTAATTTACATACTGTATAGCTTTATGTGTAAACTGTAAATAAGAGTTGTGTTAGAAAACTTTACTTCTAAACTCTGATTTTGTTTTCACAGTTAAAATTTGCCTTTCCTCAAATTTGCCTTTTCCCCCCAAACTATGAATCAGTCCAATAATCCATTGCAATAGCTACTTTATTGTTTACTTATATCTATACTATGGTGACACATTTAATAAAAGGGACCATGCATTGAAATCAAGTAGAAATGTATTACTATTAAATAGTTTGTTAGTTTGTTTTTTTCATTTAACTTCTTTTTATTTATTTCTGGATTAATGATAAAATAAGTCCAGGTATACATCTTGGTTTTAATTCACTCCAGTAAATTTCTGTCTAAAAATGACTAAAATGAGTGTTGCTGAAATTTAAACTAATATTGAGAAAAGATTAGCAGATTACTTATCAATACTTATGTGAGATACATTTCAATAACCTACTTAACCCCTGTGCCCTTATTTAAGAGGTTTCGCAATGGGGTCTGTGGTTTTGGTTAGCATATAGGCCATATGGAGCCTATTAAACATAGGTAGGAAAGACAGTCGGTAGGCAAAGGATTAATGTAACATTTGGTGTCAGTATTAGGAAAGCTGATAGGCATATTTGCACTTAAGAAGATAATCCAGTGTAAACAGACATGAAGTTAACACGAAGACATTAGAAAGCATGTTCTTTACAGAAATGCTAATGTTACATTATTCTCTACATGCTGTGTCAAATGGCAGGCTAGATATTAAAACATTATTTATCCGCTGGGGATGTAACTACGGTTTTGTCCTTACATCAAAGGACATAAATTATGTCTGATATTAGCTGATATTATTCTGATCATTTATTGTTGTTCTGACTAAGGATGTTTCATTGCAAAAACATGATCTATCTATGTAATTTCCTGTCCAATAGAACAAGCAAACACAATCAAACACAGTAAGTGCAGGAAATTGTGCTGAAAATTGATGGGTATGAAAAAAAATAGTTTTATATGCAACAACTGTTACAGATATTCACTTAAAGGCCAATGTTTTCAAAAGAAAAAGATGCAGTCCACTTTTTTATTTTTTATTTTTTTTAAAGGGCTGTTCACCTTTGACTAGTGAGACTTATTACACGCAGAATGTATTGCCAAAAATGTGGTGTTAATCCAAGCATCCACGCTGTAGACATATGTGGAGAGCTATGTGATCATATAATACAGAATGGGATGAGACCACAATTAGTCTTTACCTTTCATTTAAAAACAATGACAACCCTTTGACTCAGTAACAGTCTGATCTCATACTGTGACTCCAAATATACTAATTCAGCAATGAAAGGTCTTTGATGTTGGTTTACAGACGGATACACTGTACTTTTTCTGTGC
Organism: Platyplectrum ornatum; assembly: GCA_016617825.1. Lineage (NCBI taxonomy): Eukaryota > Metazoa > Chordata > Amphibia > Anura > Limnodynastidae > Platyplectrum > Platyplectrum ornatum. The sequence continues at coordinate 56,406 of JABWIB010002473.1, read as the reverse complement.
TTCTATAAACAAACTAAGGCAAAGCTTTCAATTTTTGCTCTAGCAGTTTGGACGTTTTATACACTTTTGCAATTATAGTTTAGCATAGCTATGCCAAAGAATCTATTGCTACCTCTATCTTCCCCATTTTATCAAAGTATTTTTTTATCTTATCTAGTTGTAAGGCAGAAAACACTTTATTTTTTCTATTAGATTTTCTTTTCTTTATTTGAGAAGTTGAACTATCTATTGTTACCTGGCATCATATGTGGCTCTAGGCATAGCCCATATAGGTGGCTGCATAGAGACTCATGGGGCCCCACCCTGACAACTCCACAGGGGCCCCCCATCGGCAGTAATCGCCCCACCCCCTTACCAATCCCCCACTGCCGCAAACTCCTGATTGGCTATAACCCACAGCCAATCCAGACCAGTACTGGCCATGATCCACGTTTGGGGGATTGGAGCAGGGGGTGGGGGGCAATTAGCGACACCCTGATTTTATATTTGATAAAAAACACCCTGATTTTACAGGAATATGCAGGAAAGTTCTCAAAACATTTGTAAACTGCCAACAAAATGCAAGAACTGTATACTAATTTTTATGAGTTGCAATTGGATGGCTGGAGGCACACAAGATGGGGAGGCAGTAGAAAGGATGGCTGGAAATATATAAAGAATAAAATGTAGTTCTTCTTGTTGTTTTCTGCATTGTTTATATGTGAATAGTATACCCACTGTAATTATATTGGTCTCTATTACTGTTACATTTAAAAGTATACTACATGCTTTTCTCATTGAACCGTGGATACAGTCTGATATTTGATAGATATGTTGTTACAACCATCCTTTAACCATGACCTATTGACCGTAATTGTTGACAATNTGTTTAGCCACCGTCATAATATTCCCTGATGGTCCAGTTCCACCCTGGCTGCATTGCACTTCTCGGCTTATTTTTGCTCACTCTGATGATTCTATATATTTTAGACTATAGCAAGTCTACAGTAATAAGAGCAACTATATAAAAAGTTTACAAAGCTTCCTGCAATTTTATTTGTTGTTTAGTTATTCAAATAATTGACATTGACAATATCTGTACAGTAATTGTACAGTGTGTACAGAGGAACAATTTTTTGATTTTAAGTACATCAGGATCTCAGATAGGCTGTTAAATTGCTATAGTGTTAGCAGCCACAGCTGCAGATACGTTAATATGAGTTTTATTCACTTATTTATTTATTCCACTTTTTTGGGGGGGAGGGGGAGCACCACTAGAATGATAGTGTTCTAGTGAATGGTACCGAAGGCAGGGTGATTTTGCCAAGGGATATTGTTCTAGCAGATGCCCAGCTTTAGTCTTCGTTCTGGTGTCTAATTTTGGTACATACAGAAGTGACGGTATGGAAACATATAAAATGATAGTGAATTGAATATATAGAGATATATCGTTTTTCAGGTAAAGTGGCAGAAGTTGATATACCACCCTATATACCACAACTTCAAACAGGATTTTGTCTATCTATCTATCTATCTATCCATCTATCTATCTTTTTGTATATTTGTAGCTTTACAAGATAAATTGTGATATATGGAATGAAAGATAATTGAATTTTGATCTTTTTAAAGAATTATAAAGAATCCCAGAGATAGTGATGAATTAATGGTCTCTTTATTTCACTTTAATTAAATTGTCTTTGTTCATAGAGGTCCATTTAGGTTAATTTACTATCTTCTAGTTTATGTCTACACACTAATTATCTTAGATATTATTTTAATGCCAGGCATTTAACTCCACAGTCTGCATGCCCTTTCTTTAAAAAAATAGTATGTATGTAGCTGACCCCCCACTATGTTCCAGAGGTGTAAGGTTATCAATGCCTCAAACATATAACATGTTCATATTTAGCATGTTTATGAAATGTGTGGGAGAAGGGACCTCATCTGGTCTAAAATGATGGTGGTGGGATAGAAACAAATGAAAGCCCTCTTGTAACACCTTTACTTTTGTTAATATATATTACATATTCAGTGCTCATTGACCAGTAATGTAAATGTCTATAGAGTAATGCTTTGATGTACCATGTGTTCAGAGAGACCCACACCTGCAAAAGAGTGCAAGAGACTTCTTGTTTTATCGTTTTGCCCCTACTAAACATTACTCATTATTGTTTGTGTAACATAGTGACAAACCTATACGTTTTCATTTAGCTGCTTCAACGTGTGCTTTTGTGTGTGTGTTGTGAATGCCATTACTTTCTTTCAGTGATTTAAGTGCTGATAGAAATATATTTAAACAAAATATATTTAAACAAAAAATGATGTAGATGCTGATTTACATAAATATTATTGCACTAATTAAATACACTATTTACCATATATCTAAGAATTGTTTGTCAATGGTGTTCAAAAAACATAAATTATAATTACCATTAAAAGAAAGTGACTAAATAAAATAGCCAGCCATGCATACAGATTACCAGCAAAACAGACCTGATTGTCTACCGTATAAATGTGTTCCAATGCAAACCTCATAATCAAATAGACAATCCATTTTCATCACTAATTACAAAAAGTGAGTTCATGAGTAAATCAGGGCTCGAAGTGGGACGGTATATGCCGGTATGGCATACCGACACTTCTCCCGCGAAGCCACGCCCCCTTTCCTAAGCTCCGCCCCCTCAACACTGGAGGGGGGGAATGTTAGTTGAAAAAACTGCGGGTCCGGAGGGGGCGGGGCTTAGTGCCATAACGGCACTATAGAATCCCCACTTCGAGCCCTGGAGTAAATGATAAGATCCTGCTGTCACCGCAAAACTACCTGTAATGTTATTGACAGAAGCCTTAGAGGTGCGTCAGCTATTTAGGATGGATCAGCAAATAGAATTCTTGCTCTCTATACAGTTATCACAGCGAGGTTTGCAGTACTCTCTAATGGTTGGTAACAGTAATAGTAATAGTTGTTGAGGTTGAGGTTGAAAAAAGACATCAGTCCATCAAGTTCAACCTATTTTGGATCTCCTGCGATCCTAGTCTTATATTTTATGTGATCAAGATAGTATACAAGAGCTTCCTCCTGACTAAGGTAATAAATGACTTACCAGTCATAACCCTGGATACCATTTACCTCTAAAATGTGCCTCTATATATATCTATTGAACCTGCCATCACAACCTTCTCAGGCAATAAATTCCATATCCTCACTGCCCTTACTGTAAAGAACCCTTTCCTCTGCTGGTTGTGAAACTTTTGTTATATAACACATAGAAAGATAAAAATATGAGATATTTTGAATAATGCAATCTTGTGTTACAGCTCTTAACCTGCCTATACACATCCTTTTGCGTGTTGTAAAAGATGCTAATTTTCAGTACAACCTATCCATAGTTAAAATCAAATCAAGTCTGTGCTTACACTACGGTAACTCCAGAATTGCTGACTTGGTTTCTACCAAATAAACAACACCATGGGGATGGGTCGAAGGGTGTGATTTATGAACGATATATCTTTAGTTTACTATGAATGGCCAGGGGTTTGAAGTTATCGGGGTTGAGGCATTTATATTAAACATCACTGCCTCAGCCCAGGTCCCAGGTGATTTGCCGACTCTCCTTGGATACCGCAAGGAGATGGAGTTTACGCGGCACAGTCCCCCTATTTGTACTCCTCGTCCCTACGTCCCCAGTAAGCTGAGGCAACGTCCCAGTCTACTCTTTATATCTCACTCTTTATATCTCTATACCTGCCTGTTTGTTTATTCCCCTCTGGAGCTGTTTGTCTCTTTCTCTCTCTGGGGCTATATATTCGAAATTCGAATTATTTTGCCTAGGGCCCCATAAAGTCTGTCTCTGCTCAGCCCTGATTGTTACCCTGAATGGGTGGGGCTTGATGACATCACATCCGCCTATTCATACCAAATGTATGGAATTTTCAGTGTAGCATACCTCTCAACTTAACAGGGCCGGAGTGCAGTACACTTAAGCCCCACCCCAGTCCTGCCATACTCCGTCCTTCGTCATCGCCCAACTCCGCCCATTCCTACCCAAGCCCCACCCATTTTGATGTCGCGACTCACGGCAAATGTCTTGTAAAAGTAAAAAACAAAGTTTGTCCCCTTAGCAGGACAAACTGGGTGGCGTAAGGAACAGCGGGACAGTCCCCCAAAAGCGTGACTTTCCCACTGAAAGCGGGACAGTTGAGAGGTATGGTGTAGGGCGGGACTTTCATTGTGATTTGCATAAATCATGTCTTCCACTCCACCCCCTTAATGCTGACTCTTTGTTTCTCCCGGGAGTATCTAAGGATACCCCAGCACAATGTGAATGATATTCCGAAATCTCTCTATCCATGGGCACTTGGTGTTAGTACCGAAAGTCACAATGATTTTCTATTCAATCCATTGTATTGAAAAACATAAATAAAACACATTTTCATAAAATTAGACTTCTGGACACACTTACATGCTACAGCAATTATTTGCTGGAGATGTTTCACTGTGTGCATGGGTTTCATTTCACAACATTCACTTGAGTTTGACAGTGCTAGAGGAAGCTAACAGAAGCAGAAGCATACACTAGCTCATAGCAAACAGATCTGTACACAGGCGTCTCAGTTCTCCTTTAGAAATTGTATCTGGATAACATGCTTTACAATTGAATATAACAATAAATTTGAATTAATCTAAAAACTGCTCAAATGTCTTAAAACAGTGATTTCCTAAACTGTTGCACTTTGGGAATCCCAATAGTCAGGACCCTACAGTGTAAGCCGCACTGTCACAAGGGCATATCTGGAAGAATACTGTCTCCTGCAAACTAGTCTTGAATTGAGCTGACAGATATATAAGAGGATGCATATATGTGTACAAAAATGTAGGTTAAATGATGGTATTAATTAACTTAACCTAATCTAAAGAAATAGCCGCAAGGTACGCCTCCACTTAGAAACCAGGTAACACCTGAGGTCATGAGTGTAAAATAGGTTCATCTTCCAGAATTGTGCCCCAAAATCAAGTGATAAGGCAAATGCTTAGCCAGCTCGGTAGTGATATGGTATTCAATAATAGACAACAAGATAGCTGGTAGCCTGCATGAATATTTCTTTACTAAAAACCCCTATACGTAATTAAAGCACAGCCCTACAGACCTAACTTAGCTAACAAGCATTAAATAGCCTAATGAAATAAGTTCTAGCATTATGTTTAAAACCTTGTTTACACGTCACAATACCTACAATAAGTCAATATAAACAATTTGTGTGGGCTGCCACCTTATGGAGCTGATCCAGAGTTTTACATACGCAAGTTATGCAGACCTTTTCCCTGCAGTGGGAGCCATATGCTCAGAGGCTGCAACTTCTACAACCACAGTCTCTGCAGTTTACTAGCATGGAAATAGTTTTTAATGCTAGCATTTGCATCATTAAAAAACCCATTTAAATTACTATTTTGCAATGCCAGTGTGTAATAGTGCTATAGCGAAACTACAGTGCCATTTTAAACAATTTATTAAAAAATAAGAAAATATCTTTATTGTAACAATAAAAAGTAACATTTTTTTAAATCTATAAAATTTCTTAATATTAAAAAACTTTCTCTTTTTTTTTTTTTTACAAATATGCAAATGCTCAGGCAGCATCCCCTGCCACTGTAACAATTTAAAAACTCACTTTTTCTCATTTAAATAGAACACATAGCAGTCAGATACTCCAGTAGGTGGATGGGCAGCACACTTTCGATCTGAGTATGTACAGTGCTCCTTTTCACTGTATAACAGGCGCATGTGCAGCACTGGATCAGCCCTAACATCTCTTAGGACCTGATTTAGAGTTGAATATGAGCGCACCATACCCAATGCCCCATAAGTAGAAACTTTGTTATGTAGTACTAAAAATAACTTCCATTTGAAAAATGCAAATGGATATGTATAGGCAAGTGTGTTGAGAGGTATAAAGCAGCAACATATACTGTACAAGATTACAATTATCAAATTATATTTTTTATTACTATTTTAAATTGGTATGATAGTGTCATGTACCTACTGGTTAATTTTAATTACGGTGTTAAATAAACTTTAAATGTATGTCATACCCAGCAATTAATTATTATTATTAATATTATTATTATTCATAATAATAATAATAATAAGAAGAAGAATGAATAATTAATAAATAATCATTAATATTAATATTGTGTGTGCAGGGAACAGAATAATCATTTGAATGTGTAGATTTATGTTGTAACTTTAGATAGTTGATTTGTTTTTTATTTATTACAAATCACTTTTTTGTTTACTGTGAATATCCCAGTAACTTTCATAAAGTTTCGTGAAGGAAAAATATTACAAACTGTACTTACACCATAGGGTTGGTTAGGGTTGATGTAAGCGCAAAGTTGCAAACAAAAGAAAAGGGAAATATGGATACGCACAAAGTAAAATTTTAATTCCCAAAATCTACTCTGCATACCATGTAATGCCCTGTTTTGTGCCTTTGACTATTTGGATGCGGAAATAGTCCGACTTTTCCTGCTCACACATGCTCAGTGCTAATTTACGCTGTGCTTAAATCCATAAAAAAGGTAGATGCGCTGCTCTGGATTGCTATGCAAAGAATCTCTTAAAAAAGTTGTAAACACAACTCTGGATCAGGTCCTGAATCGAATTGCCTAAGAATACGCATTTGCATGTTAGACATGTTTTCTCATTTCATGTACTAATTCCTGCCTATACAGAATCCTTTCTCATGAAATCTAGATAGCGGGTACACTATTTGACTGCTTTGCTTATGGTATGTGTTCTCTTTTTATAAACAGCAGTCAGGAACAGTTAGGGAAGAAGAGACTTTATTCTGTATACTAAGACTAATACATAAAATAATGTGTGAACAACTACATGCATACATTTTTACTATACATAAGAAGAGGGATCAATTCCTCTATTGTGTTGGTAAAGGGCTGTGCTGACCCCCTGTGGTTAAGTGTGAGATGCTTAACTGTAAAATGTCCATTTAGAACCTGATAGCTCACGATCATCCTGTTTACTAACGCTTTGCAGTAATGATTCTACATAATTAATTTAATATTAATGTAATATGCAGTGATAATATATAGTGTATTATAACATAACTGCAGCATGCACGTATGGCATTACAATTCATATATAATTTCATGGAGAGCAGGTGCACAGTACATGGTCCAGTGACTGTCTGGGGGGAACTTTTGTATGTTATTAATTCTTCCTAGCACTAGATGTGTCACTGAGCATTTGATGTAACACAAATTCCTCCTGCTAGCCTAAACTTTTTCATGGTAGTATTTGTTTGTTAGTACAAAACGTAAACTTATTTTGCTAACATTTTTTGCTTTTATTTTATGGATAATTTTTTGTCATTTAGAGATAATTCTTGTTATTTTATCACATCACCACTTGTAAATGTCCATACCGCTACTTCTAAATTCACACTTTGACCACTGGTATAAACTATATAAAATATAAATTCTAAATGTAGCAATTTTAATTATCACACATGAATCTTACTTTACCGAAGAACAAAATGTTCACAAAATGTTGTGTCTTTTTCTCACCTGGACAGTGGAATAATCCAGAGAATTATACAAAAATATATAAGATATATATATATATAAATATATATATATATATATATATATATATTATATAGCAGGAACACGGACCTCAGGATAAGACACAGTGACAGATCAGTGCTGTTGGCTGTTGGCCAAGCCTCTTCTTGCTAACAGAAGTTACTAAGCTGTCAGCTTCTGGAAAGTTATTTATAAACAGTACTCAGCACTCCAATACTATTAAAGCTGTTAGCAGCTGTGTAGAAATAGCTACTTCCGTGAACCTCCCTCTCATCCTGGCCCAGTATAATATGCATCCATGGTATTTACACCGCTACCAGGGGCCTTATGAGTCGATTGATATTGCTGGAGTATGAGAACTACCCCAAACTCTATCCTCTATTCGCTAACTTCAGTGAAACAGGAGGCGCTACTTTGCACTTATATATTGATTTCCTGTTCAATGCAATGTCAAGGTCAACATCACATAATCACATAATCACTGATAGTTAGCCATTGCCTGAATCATGTCTGAACATCTTTGCCACCGTTTATATTAAGTACTCATAAAAGATAAGAACACAGCAATATCCCATTATTATTTAAACCAAAACCATTAGGCTTTATTACTATGCTAAAGCATCAAAATCCATATTATGGTGTAGATCTCAGACTTCAAGTTACAACATAGAGCTGTGCTTTTGTTTTGTTTTTATTAGGAGATTATTTAATACCATAATATAGCTCAGCTATAGGGGACAGATATTTAATGTTAACGGTTTACTTTATACTCCTTATAAAAAAGTTCAACACCTTTTTGTACTGAGTGGGATAGCTTTGGACCATGGAACCCTAAAACCTTCTTAGCCTCTTTCAAATCTACAAGATGCTTCTCCTAGTTTATTGCTTCACTATACTATACTAATTTTTGATTCACAATGCTTTACTTTTTCAGGGTTCAAGCTTTTCCTGATCTTTCTGATACAAATGCATGTTTTTGTTAATAATTATCTTTCAAAATGATCCACTGCCTAATAAGGTTCCAAGATCAGTCTTACTAAAATGTATCTTCTATGTTCCTAAACCCACGATTGTAAAAATCAGCCTGTGTATGGCCACATTAAAAAAGGAAATGGCGAAAAACCTAAACAAACGTTCATTTGTTTGTTTTAAAAAAAATACCTGTAAAAAAATTAAACATATAAAACATACTCACATTCCTGGGGTCTTTGATGGTCCGGCGTCTCTGTCTTGTACGGAGAGACGCTGTATAAATGCCTGGCGCCGTCACGCATATACAGCGTCTCTTTACAGGTTTTTTATTTTTTTGGTCACAATGAGAACGATATCATTCTCGTGGATGGCCTGCAGACTGGGCGATTTTCCATAAGGAAAATCACCCCATTTGTCGTGCCAATATAATATGACCAGCTTTAGTAAACTTCACTGCTTGATTAGTGGATCCTAGATTAGCCGCACAAGTGTCTGCGATTCTGCCACTATTTGTAAAGCTACAAAGATTTCCTAATATATTAAATGGTGCAACTAGCAGTTACCATTAATGCAGATAATTTATGTACAGGTGAAGTTATTATCCCATAACAGAAAATGTACTGTCTAAATTAAATTCTCCCACCAAAACAGTCTTAAATTATTTAAATACTTGCAAAATAATTATTGTATGCTTATAAATAAAAACTATATTAACTTGAGCATTACTGGGAAATAATATGTCTGGTATTCTTGTCACTCTGCAAACAAAAAAAATAGTCTTGTTCTTGAATATCTCAAGCTTTCAGCGTGCCTTAACTGGGCCTGACACAGTATGACTTTACTTGTCACATAGTACACAAGACAGAACACAGTTAGGTCACAGTGAACTGACTAAGAAGTTGGGAAGTGTTATTATTTTTAGTCATTTAGCTAACTGGAGTAACACTTAATTCACATTAGTTCACATAGACTACCCTAGTAAATCTGTTTTTAATGAGCAGGGTTGTTAGCTGTGGATCTGAATTACCCTGCTAATTAATCTTGTTCACGGTGCTGAATTACCCTGGTAATTCACTAACTACCCTGGTAATTCACAAACTACCCTGGTCAACACCGTTCACACTGAACCAGGGTAGTTAGTAGTAATTTTAGACCTGTTCACACTGAGCACACTTCCCGGGTAGTTCAGTCAACCCGGGACGTTGACTGAATTACCCAGGTAATAGCCCTCTGTGTGAACAGGGTATTATATGTTATGCTTCAGTCTTAAATCCCAAGCTATTTCATTACCATATGACTGATCCTTTAGACTACCCTACCTTGGGTTTGATGTGGTGGACAGGAAATATTACATCAGTAATGTCTGCAGACCTGTTAAAGGGATTAATACATTCATGACATTTGTTACCTTCCAGCACCTATTTGGAAATGTTCCTTATTAACTTTCATGCTACTTTCTGTTAAACTCGAGTAACTGTTTCAGATGCCAAATCCCAAAAGGGGATGTACACCACTGCCTCTGGAGCCCATTTTTTAGACCCTTCTGGTTGGCTATTAAGCAATATTCGCAACACTGTTTTTTAAGCAGTCTTTTTACATAGGATTTTGTTACATCATTGCATTTACTTGTTAATTGTGTGTAATTTCACAAGTGTCATTTGTAAACGCTCAGTTTCAAATGTTTGCCTCTTTTTACCTATCTGAGATGGGTTACTCTCCTTTTTCTACTTCAATCCATTATCTATATGTAACTTGTACAAAACAGCAATATTGAATAAAACTTTTGTTAAAAAAAAAATTGATTTGAATAATACTCCGTGATCCCATATTCTCTACGGATATAACAAAATAATATTTGTCGTCTTTTTCCTCTTTTTCCATGAAGTGGGGGTGTATACGGGGGTATGCCATACTGACACTTCTCCCACTGATTTAATGAAAGAATAAAAAATCTCCATTATTTTCTATGTTTCCATACCGCCAGTTTTGTATGTCCATACCCCCACTTCTAAATTTCCATTTCAACCACTGATTATGCAGTTAAAGCACCAGACAGATTGGACCAATATAACAGTCACAATTGTAACTGTTACGCATGGGTACGTAACCACAATGTATTTTATAATGATCCACAATGTATGTTGCAGTCATCCATACCATCCCACCATTAGTTGGAAATTACTGGTTGCTAATATTATATGCATCTATGAATATTACAGATTTGTGTGTGTCTTTTTCCTGTACAGGCGTATTGAAAGATTTACGAAGCACACTGTCATGAATGTCTTTTAGATTTCTGCCTTGAAAAATTCTGAAGTAAGAAATAAAAGGCATGGCCGAATTTTGAAAGAGAAGCTTTCTACTCAAACCTCATTATTAGCTTAGTGGTATCCTTATTGCTTTACCGTTTAACCGACTTCCTCTTCATATTCAGCAGTGTATATCAATTATTTTAAAGAAAAGGTTGAACACGCTAAAAGCATCATAACTCCTTACACAATAAGTTTGCCAATAAAAGGTCATGTTCCTTCTCATGCTCTAATAAAAAGTTCAGATTATAACCACTGGCATTTTATTGTTAATTTACATTTTATTTCTCAGTCACTTCTCTGTTGTTTGTCTTTAGAAAAATGTCATAAGGTCATATACAAAGCATTATTTAAAATATATATAACATTAGGGCCTAAATTTACTAAGCAGGGAGATTGCGCATAGCAACCAATCTCACATTCTATGTAAAATGAAACTGAGAGCTTGAAAATCTGATTGGTTGCTATGGGCAACAACTACAGTTTTCAATTCCCCTGCAATCTCCCTTCTTAGTAAATTTAGGCCTATATGTTTTATCAATCTACCCAAAATATTTTAAAATGAGTTAGTAACTATGGTGTTCATGTACATTGAAAGAAATGTACATGAACCTAAACTCTACCAAAACTCTAAAACCCTACCTAAACTCTAAGGCCTCAATTTACTAAATTGCCAGAAAATAAAAGTTGAGATTTTGCCCATGGCAGATTTTATCTCTCACATTATTACATACTAGAGTAGTGGCTATTATACTGTGTTTGATCGAACCCCAGGGGGTATATTTACTAAGCGGCAAGATTGCAGTGAGATTGGAAAGTGGGGATGTTGCCCATAGCAACCAATCAGATTCAAGCTTACATTCTCCAGTGTGTAAAATGAAACGGAGAGCTTGAATCTGATTGGTTGCTATGGGCAACATTCCCACTTTCCAATTTCACTGCAATCTCACCGCTTAGTAAATATACCCCCAGGTGTTTGATGAGTCAGTCTGAGGGGTTTAGCGGAAGTGTGTGTCCATTCTGTTCACTACGGTTGCCAGGTGCATTAATATATTTTTTGCATCCTTACTATACTATTATGACATTTTCATTGTCTCACCATAAGAAACTGAAGGCTAGTGATGAATATCTATGGCACTTTCTAAAATTTCATAATTATTTAAAAAAAATGTCATACATGACATGACCAGGCAGCCCTGTGCTTCACCCCACGCGTATAACTTGTAATGTCACACTCAGCATGGTCATCGTTGGTTGCACACTAGGGGGGAAATTCACAAAAGTCGAGTTTGGGTAACCCGCGGCTGCGATAAACTCGCAGCCGCGAGGTTACAAGTACGCAGGCGCGAGGTCACCGCGTCTGCAT
>JABWIB010002473.1:29099-39570 GCA_016617825.1 Platyplectrum ornatum | reverse complement strand
AAATCGTCACTTACTGAATACTATACATCACCAGTCATTGACGATTTCAGATCACTGACGAACGCTGACGATATGAAATCTCAGCAAAAATCGTCAGTTAGTGAATTCACCCCCAGGTGTGCACACGCCCCACGCTGACCGTCATGTAAGTTTCGAAGTGTATGCAATTTACATAGTGTTTGAAAAATAGAGTGCATATGCGCACTCTATTCTGTGTCTAGTTTCCAAATCCAGTCTGCAGAAAACAACCTGTTTTCCATGCTTTGGATCTGGCCCATTGTTGCCAGTGGTTCTGTGGACTATTTTGAACCATTTTTACAGGGTACTAAAGTTACAGTATATGTACATTTATTGTTTCCATTCTTATTCTGTTTAATAAATCAAATTTATATGGTACTAGGGTGATTCCAAACCCTCTTTTTTTCTATGTTCTATAAAAACTGATGTTAGTTAACACACAGGGAATGATTCTCATAAAATCCAGATTTTTCTTGGATTGTGCAGCCCACCCCAAAGTTTTCTTTAACCTCTGTCAATATTAATAGTGAACTGTTAGTATCAAAGGTTGTGTAAGGGATACAAAATATAATTTATATATTGCACCATTGTTGGAAATATACATTTATTTATTTAATAGGGAATTACGTAAGCTTTGTATACACAGATGTATCTCGTGAATCTGCACAGAATGGAATTCCAGTACTTAATGCTTGCCATTGTAATGTAATTTAAGTAAATACGAATTACATGCCAGTGCCATTCATTGTAATGTGCTGTTCTGTACAATAATGGCTGCATCTGTTACCACAATGCAGTACAGCCAGTGGTGGTAATACATCATCTACTGTGATATACTGTAATATTTTATTCTCAATTTCACTTTTTTGCTCTAAAACATATTTTATACATTGCCTATTACAGTTATGTTACTGATAAATTGTGAATAAGCATGACATTTGTTGGCTTTTTAAGCACTGGACAAATAAAATAGTTTTCATTAAAATATAAACCTTAATATCTTAACACCTTAATACATAATACTAAAAACAGCAACACATGTACATGTTCAAATTCTATTATAATGCCAACTTACTTATGACTATAAAGATGATGGCAGGCAAACAATTTATTTTATTGTGTTTTCAGCCTAAAATTCCATTATTTATTTATTAACAGGTTTTTATATAGCACCATCAGATTATGTAGCCCTTTACAATTTTGACAATGAATAAGACATGACTAGACAGAATCAAAGGGGGAAGAGGGCCCTGCACACCAGATTACGCTCTAAAGTAAGAGGAAGGTTATTCCAGAGAATGGGTGCAGCCTGGGAGAAGTCCTGTAATCGGGAATCAGAGCATTTGTTTAGTGTAGAAGAGAGTTGTAGATCCTGTGAAGATCTTAGAGAATATATCTTGAGATGAGTGAGGATATGTATGTGGGTGCAGTGTTATTGATGGCTTTGTAGGTGACCAACATGATCTTGTATTTAATGCAGGGTTGCCTACTTTTGCAAATGGATTTCAGGGAGATTGTGACAAGCGCTTCACAAAAGGGGTGTAACTTGTGCCATCAAATGGGTGTGTCCTGTGGATAGCTCCACCCATGGGTGTGTCTAGCTCTGCCTTGAGAACTATTTCACAAAAAAAATAGCTGCATCAGTATTTATTGTCTGTTAAATTGTCAGTAAATAATCACTTTCACTATTTAATGTGAATAGTTGTACATAGGAGAACCAGTAACTTCATTATCTGTATAGAAATAGGACACAATGTGTGATTTCTATCATCATAACACAATGTCTTCTTACACTGAATGAGCATCAGGGAGATTATCCAGCACTTCAGGGAGTCAGGGAGATCACCCACTTTTCATGGAGTCTCCCTGATATTCAGGGAGTCTCCCTGATATTCAGGGAGAGTTGGCAACCGTGATTTAATGTAGTGTGTAGTAGCACTAGAAGAGCATTTTGCAAAATAGAACAGTCTGGTTGCTGCATGTAATACAGACTGAAGGAGAGTCATATTATACTTTGGAAGCCCAATTAGAAAAGCATTGCAATAGTCAATTCAGGATTATTGCATGAATTAGAGTTTAGCAGTATCTGTATATTCTGGAAATGTATATTCTGGAAAAGACCTTTAAAATATTAGAAGGTTTGTGTTCATAGTTATTCATCATACCATCATATTAAACTGAGGCATATCATTTTATATAGCCCAAAATATATAACCTGCAAAAACATGTGATCCATACTGAGTGAAAATTGATTTATTCATTTCAGAATATGATTTTAATTATTATGTTTAAGTATAAAGAATATTATTCAGAATTTACTTCGTAAAAGTCATACTGTATTCATAGGTCACACAGAAGCACCCTCACAAGCACACTTAAGTCATTCTTTCACAGCTTTCCTCTGAACCTACCACCATCCAACCCTGCAATCAGAAAGCAACAAATTCCCAGCAGCACTTACAGCATTCACATACAACAAGGAATTTAAGCAATTTAATATGGTCTACTTTAGAAATCTGGGTCTATTACAGTATTTATAGAGTACTTTCATCAATACTATTATATTCATATGGGAGTCTTAATTTTATTGTGCATTAGGAACTATTGTTTATTAATGAGAGAGGCAAACTGCTTAGCATTTTATATTTTATCACATGAAACAATTTATTGTTTTTCCTTACAATGCTGCCCAGGGCCGCTGTCATGTTCAGCCGGGCCTGGGACTGACAGAATTTGTATGTCCCTGCCCCCCCCCACCCCCACAGTGGCATTATGATGGCATCTAAGTGAGTGCAACAGAGGGAACACAGATGGAAAGCCTACACATGGAAGCTTTCCATTAGTATTCTCTCTGCTGCATGCCAGGGGGGAACAGCACGGTACAGTAGGTCCGACTGTCTTCCCCTGATGGCAGCCCTAATGCTGCCAGCTCTGTTTACCATAGAGGTATCTCTATAGGCAGGCAGTTTGATTTAAGTGTTCCATGCTATTGCATATCCCAACTTGCTGCGGTCCAGGAGCTCGCCCGCGGTCACGGCCGACTCTGCCCCTGTCATGCCAGACTCCACTTCTGGACACACATGACTCCGCCCAAACTCCGCCACATTTCCGCGTAGGCCCCACCCCTTTTGGTGCCTTAGCGGGACAAACTTGCAGTCGGGAGGGACAGCGGGATAGTCCCCAAAAGCGGACTGTCCCGCTAAGAGGGGACAGTTGGGAGATACTCATATCTCCCAGATTTTCAGGGGCCTAGATTGAGACAAATAAGTCACGCCCTCTGTTTTCCCAACTCCACCCAGGTCCCACATCGGCCTCGCCCCTTTCCCCCACATTGAACTCAGCAAATGTTGAAATTTTATAAGATTAAATGTAAAAATAAAAGTTTGTCCCCTTACCGAGACAAACTGGGAGGCGGGCGGTACAGCCAGACATTCGTTCAAAAGCGAGACTGTCCTGATGCATTTGGGACAGTTAGGAGGTATGCTATTGCTAGACCAGGGCCCAAATTCACTAAACTGCGTGATTGGAAAAGTGATGATGTTGCCCATAGCAACTAAACAGATTCAAGAAGGTATATTTACTAAGCAATGAGATTGCAGTGAGATTGGAAAGTGGGGGTGTTGCCCATAGCAACCAATCAGATATAAGTTCACATTCACCAGTGTGTAAAATGAAACTGAGAGCTTAAATCTGATTGGTTGCTATGGGCAACACCCCCACTTTCCAATCTCACTACAATCTCACTTCTTAGTAAATATGCCCTAAGCTCTCAGTTCTATTTTACATACTGGAGAATAAGAACTTGAATCTGATTGGTTGCTATGGCACACTTTTCCAATACCGCAATTTAGTAAACTACTTTCCCACAGTTGCTATCAAGTCAGAGGATGCTCTAAGTAGTCTCACAACACAGAAAATGGCCAAGATTACCAGAGGCTGCTTTAGAAGTTTGAGCTTTGACTTAAAGTTTAGTGTAAAAAAATATAAAAATAAAATAATATAATTCATCAAGAATCTTACAATTATATTTAGTGTATTTGCAATAACCAAGGTATATAAATACCCCCATATCAACTTCATGTCACAACGTGCTAAAAGACTGTGATGTGTTCTTTTCCGCTTCTAATGAAAGTTTCACACAGTCCACACTATATCACTAGCACTGAGAGGGATGGCTAATTGTGACGTTTAAGAGAACATACAATAGCGCAACCTCTCCCTTTCTGCTATTCACAAAAGTGTCCCTTACAGGCCATGACTACTGATTTTCTCGTGGATGGGGACATGCTGAAACACTGAGTAACTTCCAATACATTTAAAGCAAATGTAATCCATTGTATCTTTGTCCGAGGAGCAATTTCATCCCTCATCCTCCATTTCACAGGTAGAATAGCCTGACTAATTTGCTAAGTGCACTTTGTCCACACTTAAAAAGAATGTGTCCAGTCACTGCATCTTTCTGTACCAAAGATCGCATAAAATGCCTTTCCACCCCCACCTCTGTGCAGCTGCGACAGAATTGCTGTATCACACATCATTGTAAGTGCCCAGACTAGGCAAATAGTCAGATGAATGATTATTCAGGCAAATTTGGACCACCAGGATGAGAAAGGTTCGGAGGCAAAACATTATGGCCAGGGCTCTATTGAAACAACTCGACAGTTGACAGATGAGCATCTATAAAATGACAAAGGCTCCCAGTGTAAAGCCCCTTGCTACCAACGCCTTCTCCCTGGGAAACTAATTACCTTCAACTGTCAGTGAAATGTTATTTTTTCCAGCTATCATTCTCCCTTTACGAAACCCCAAATAGCCATAAAGACACACTTTTCAGCTTCATCTTTTTTCCCTATTTTTTTGTTGGCATAATCAAACACACTGCAATGACCATCCAGCAAGTTATAATTATAAGATGTATCTCCAGAACAGCAGCTGCTAGTTTATTGTAGAGAAAGAACATAGCTGTACACGTACAGTTAGCAATCTGTCTCTGTACTGAGCTGCAATACAGAGCTGAACTATTTTAGTAGCAATGGGGGTTCTTAAAAAGTAAATTTGCACGGAATGTGAATGCTCAGCTAGGGCTGTTAAAAAGGGGCTTTAGTTAATGAGCCTGCTCTACTTTTTTCTTTCATAATATTGTTGCACAAAATGTGTTACAACATACTAACATAAGCAGAGTATCATTGGCATTTCTAATTTTACATGACACATCCATTATGTATATATATATATATATATATATATATATATATATATATATTGTAATCAGCATAAATATGGATTATTATTATTATTGTACTTTTAAAATAATGCAAAACATACAATATTTGAATTAAAAAGGAAAGTTAAAAAGTTTCAACTAGCTAAAACCCATTGCACTAAGGACGAAAAGCAAGTTAAAAGGTTAACTATACCCCTTGATAATGTAGTATTATCATAATACCTAATTGCAAAGCATTCATAGTAAACGAAGATGTGGATAAGTGATCACTCCTTATTTATATTGTAAGTCCATTACCAACCTGAACCCTCCTCTTTTCCCGTTGCTCCCATTGGACATTTGATATAACTGCATAAGGCACAGAGGAGAGGAGGACCAGAGTAAGCCATAAATCCTTGTTTAATCTAGTGGATATCTTTACATGTGATTATATGTTGTGTTTACATAAGTCCACCCAGCTAAACAAAAAACTGCTTACTAAGAAGCTCACTAGAGTCAGAACATTTTTTAGTGGCTAAAGAGCGTTTTAAGTCCAGGAAGATGATGATGGCCCAAGACTCCTTATGCTTCCATAAAGGTCAAGAAATGCCTATGCTCTAACAGCTTAAGCAAATAATGGGAATTTTGCAGTACACTTTCAGAAAAAAGAAGGGTTTTTCTGAGTTTATAGAGGGCATTTCCTTGTGCTATCTTAATGTTCTCCTGAACTAATGTCATAATTTAATGTATGAAACCTTCCTATGCACTCTTAATCAATATTGGTGCGGTGCCTCTTTAAGATAACCCCTAGATTAATTTCTTGGGGTTTTCTTTCTTTTTGTATAACACTTTCGGATACAACCTTCCTTAAAACCAATAGGATTGCGGCCATTCCTTAAACTGTGGCCAATTGGCTTATGGAGTAAAAGTCTCTGGCCCCTTTTGAACTAGTGGTAGCAGTAGATTCTAGTTTATTTGTTTGCTTTGGACTCAATACAAGAGCAAAAACGTTCTATAATGGTGTACAGTGTATAGACCCAGTGTATTGTAATGGAACACGTTTAAACAGCAATGGGATCAGAAGTGTACAAAAGGTCAAGTCTAGTCAAGAGGTATGTAGATGGTTAAGTCCTCACTTGTAATCCTAACTTTCTCTCTGCCCTTTAAACAGGGTCGTTGTAAAAAATTTATGGTAGGGGTCAGTTATCATTGGCCTTCCCTCATCCACTCAGGAGAGAGGATCTCCTGGCTATATGATCTCAAAACTCTGCCACCGCTACGGATGCAATGATGTCAATTGGGCAGACTGGATGGGCCATGTGGCTTTTATCTACCGTCACTATCTATGTTTCTATGTTTCTATGTAATGTGGATATGGAGGTCTGGAACCTTTACACATCTGCCTGAAAACAGCCCAGGCAGGCTAATTATTCACCAGTGATCTCTTGTTTCTAAGGTATAAAAACATTTCTATGAAACATCACAGACTAGATTTTACAAACCACAAATAAGGAAAATAGAGATGTTGCCTAGAATCTCACTGGTTGCAATGGGCAACATCTTAATTTTTACATAGTTCAGTGAATCTAGCCCTATGCTGGAAATTGGTTATGTTGTGTTTGGTTTCTGATATAGATTACAGACAATGTGGGTTTTGGCAATATTAGACACATACTGCTATAGTATGACTTCCAGTAACTACTGAATTCCCAATATAAAAAGGAACGAGGGCCCCATAGGGCTGAGTGAATATAAACAGCAGGCAGGTGGTTCACAATCACATTAGGCACCCAAGGAGTTAATGGTTTGTTCGTTAAGAGGGGGCGGGAATGTTAAGGGTCACAGGATAGGCAGGGGAGGGTTGTAGTTAGCCAGTATAAAAGGCTGGGGGTGGGATTTAAGGGCCTCTCTTTTTTAGGATTCACCCACCCTCCCTGCCTTTGTTTGTTTGTCTCGTTGTGTACTAACTTTTTCTTTCAGACGGAGCACGGTGGGGCGGTAGCAGTGGAGGTCAGCAATGGTTGGTTTTGCGCTAGCGGTATGGAGTTTACTGGTAAAGGATAGTCCGGCCTGAATGCAGTACTACTGGTTGGGTGAGGGTATCACACCAAGTTGGGTTCCTTAGGAGACCACCTTCCAAGTACTGGGGTGGTCTAGGTCGTGAAGGTTTGTGCCGTCAGGAGGGACAGGCCTGGGCTTGGCAGAGGTTTAACATGGAGAACCTCTGGTTAGGTGGTTATGCTGATCCTCCCACTTGCCAAGCTATCAGTGTCTGTCTCATTATTTCATTAAGGAGTGTCTGGCTGACTGATGGGTGAAGCGCTGTGCCTTTTGCTGTTTAGTTTTTTGACACTAAGGTCTAGATCCAGTTTAGGTGTCATGCGTGTACCACTTTTCTGCAAGCATCCCTATGAGAAAGGGGGTCATACAGAAAGAGAAATTGTTATTTTTTTAATTTTAAATATATCCTCCATCCACTAAGCCTAACTACATATGCACAGAGGCATGCATATATTGACTGTCGTTACTAAGTCAGGATCCGTCTTTAAAACAAAACTTAGTAATACTTATTTAAAAGTATGAATTTGTCACTACTACATTAAATGTTTAGACAACGAGAAAGTCATATTGAAGCACATGAGTTTAGCTAAACTATGGATTGGAGGGTTTTTGTAAACCTTTATTGAGCGGTACAACAAGCACTGATAACAATAAATGCATAAAAGAAAAGGAAAAAGAAATAACTAGGTAAAGCATACCTAGTATCTAAAAATGTTTGTAGCAACAGATGCAAGAGATCATTCAATGTGAAAGGCTGGGCAACAATGCCTAGATTTATCTGGCAGTTTAATCAGAAAGAAGAATTGCAAAAGAAAATAACAGAGACGGCTAGAAGCTGCAAAGTTATGTGTTTGACCTTTTTACAAGTGATTTCCCCCAACCACAGAGATATAGACAGGAAGGGAAAGGGCAAATGAGTTTAATGCATGGACAGTGCAATTATCCAATGAGTATGGACTGATTTCTCTTTTTTGCCCAAATGCAGATGAAGTCAGGGGTCATGATTGGATGTTAAATGCCATTAAAGTAGTTTGCCACTTGAGATGACTGGGTTCCTCTTCTGGCCATTAAAGAAAATATAAAAGGACAAATGTTAGCTCACGTAGCTTCAATGACAAGCTCCAAAAACCATATTCCATGCAACTGCTATTTGTCAATTGAAATGATGACACATAATAATAATATATATATATATTATATATATTTTTTTTTTGCACTTGGCCTATGCACATGTGCAGTGATTTGAAGACACAGAAACAATTATTAATTTATTTATATATATATATATATATATATATATATATATATATATAAAAGAAAAATTGGGGAACATTCGTATACTCAAATCTTGAACATATTAATATATAAGAAAACACAGATGGTATGGTGCTTCAACACATAAATTCTTTCCAAGAGAGGGGAGAAAAATATAAATAAATAAATATACAAAAAAAGGGACCCATGGCTGTAGAGAATGCTGCATAGATATAAGCAGGGGACACATAAGCAGGATAACAGAAAAGAGGTTAATGCTTTTTTCCCATTTTCACTCACATCTCCTGTTGCCCCATCTTTCCTCAAAGCTCAAAATTGTTTAGGTATATACGGCCCAGAGCAATTTAAGGGGAACAGCCCCTCCAGCTGGTCCATTAGGGGAAGGTAATTGGAATCTATTGCAGTGTCTATGTAGGTAGGTACTGTATATAGATACCAAGCTAACGGATGCTATCTTCTTTCCATATGTATTTAAACTATTCGTTTAGACCTACACTTACATTTTTTTTTTAAAAGGTAAAACTTTGGATCAGTCCTGTTGTGTGCAAAGAGGTTTAATTTATATTAAAACAGCACTCCTATAATCATCACAAGAAAATGAAAATTAGTATTAATGATAAAGTATAGAGACGACCAGCATTGTACAAAGGGGAGCTGAATAGTTCAAATTGAAAAGGGGCATCACTTTTCCCTGATTCCATCAGAGCCATATGTATAGAGGCAGTGGCTTCTACAGTTCTTCTCAGTTGATTTTTTTCATTCATAAAAAAGCGTGCATGCTATACATGGAAAATGAATACATGGCCATTAATATTAAATAATTTGAATGCGATTTTAAATTCTTGGTTTTACAACATTAAAAAAGTTTATTATTTTTAATTTTAAACTACATTGGACAGATGTTACAATAAGATTTTAATATTGCTTTATGTTGCCTACCAAGATTGGGTTGTGTTTGTCAGTAATTGTATAAACAAATGTGTCTGGTATCTGGTGCCATGCTGAAGCAGTATAGTGTCTTGCACTCCAGCAGCTTGTGTTACACATCAGATGGTGTATATCTCCCTTGCTCCTCATTAACAGCATTAGCAAGGTATAGTGCCTGCTCCCTTCGGAGTGAAGTGTACCCCGTGAGGGGGCTTGATTATTATGTTTCTTTATTTTGCAGCAGAGGGAGAGTTACCTTATGCCATTGGGTGATATGTAGCATATGTGCAGGAGTACTAGACAATTAATATCAACCAGCAATCAATATGAATACTACAGTGAAGGCTTTATTCGCTCATGTACTCTATGGTCACAAACCTAATGGCATACTTGTAAACACTTTCTTTATATTCCTTGGTGATATGATTTTTTTGATTTGTGCCTCCACAATATGTGGATAGCTACTAATGAGCACACATTTTTCCTCTATATTGGTATAGTCTAATTAAACGGTATACTGGGTCCATGTAGCAGAAACATTGGCCTAAATTTACTAAGCAGGGAGATTGCAGGGAGATTGAATAGTGGGGATGTTGCCCATATCAATTAATCAGAGCAATCAAGCTCACATTCTCCAGTATGTGAAATAAAACTGAGAGCTCAAATTGGTTGTAATGGGCAACATACCCACTTTCCAAACTTCCTGATTAGTAAATTTAGGCCATTATGTATGTTGATTTCTCATGTTTTATTTTATTGTAAGTGTTTGTGTTTTGTGTATATAATGGAGAAAAGAAGAAGCACTCCTAGGGGGGAATTCACTAACTGACGATTTCTGCAGAGATTTCATATCGTCAGCATTCGTCAGTGATCTGAAATCGGCAGTGAATGGTGATGTATAGTATTCAGTAAGTGACGTTTTCTATTGACGATATGTAATGTCTGACGAATGCTGACGATATCCATTGACGAAAAAACTGGTATTCG
>JABWIB010002473.1:10094-28434 GCA_016617825.1 Platyplectrum ornatum | reverse complement strand
TGTATGAGTGCCTTTATATAGTGCTCCTATGGAAATCTCCACTCTCCACTCTTTTTAGTTGTTTTAACTGTAGTGTTTATGTAAGACAGCTAATATTTCAGAGTCAATATTTTGGTGATATGCTGCCTTAAATAGCCACTACAGCTGGAGCAACTAAAAAGACTAGGACCAAAATTGACCAAACTGTGGGAATGGAAAGTGGGGATGTTGCCCATAGCAACCAAACACTTCACTCAACCCCTTTCTGACTCCTACTAATAGCATTACTCGAGTAGGTGGCCTGATAGGGCTGGGTCAGCCGGCTGGTTGCCCAGAAACCCCTTTAATGTTGCTGCATTATATCCAGTTTATATTAAGTATTAGGAGCTGGCTCACTGTATAAAGTAAATATATATCAGTATTGCATGTTCCTTCACTGTATACAAATATACCCAATATGTACTTTATATATAGTGTGTCTACTTTAGACACCTATATCGTGGGGCTAAGAATAGAGCACTCTGTAAAGTACATATTAAGTATAAAGGGGGTAAGTATTACATATTGTAATATATTCAGGGTGTATTAATGGTTTGGAGATGACACTATAAAAAAACATTATGGATACTCCTTTACAAAATACTATCTGTTTTGACCATTTGTAATGAAATTCAAAAGGTAATTTATAGCGGAATACGTAATTTTAACGCTTTTATTTATTACCAGTAAATTATTATTAATAGGTTATTGATTTAAATTCTAACTAAATCTTTTTGTGATGTAAAATAAAATGAAAAACATTTTAGTAAACATACTTTTTGTGTGCATTACATGACATCTGTCTTTACAGATGGTAATAATTTATAATTGTCTGAAAAATTTACAGATTTCCTTGCAAAATAACCACAGACATTAAATAGCTCTAATAAATGAATGTCTTAAAAACGTGAGATAATATTTATTCATATAACCTTATGATTTTAATCTGTAATCTGAAGCTCTGTTGTGAGAATCTGCTGTGTTTTATAATGACTTGATTAGCATGGACTAGTGTTCTACTGTACAGATTTATGACCCTCCATATGTTTTTTTAATACTGCTTTGTTCCAAGCATTGCCACTTTGCCCATCTGTAGTCTTTGTAGAGTGGTTCTTGGCAAGTTAGTTTTAGCATCTTTCTTACTAGGAGGATCGATCATATATTTTATAATTTAGGGTTGGATCCTGATTTCTGTCTGCCCCTTGGCTTCCGCATGATTACAAGCGGAAGTCTGGGAAACGTGCAGTAGTGCACATGCATTCGCCAGGCAGAACTTAAAGCACATGGAACAATGTTACAACATAACAACTTTAATGACTAAACCATTGCAAACTATTACAAATACCTGCTATATAAGAGTATAGTAAGTATAAATTTCTTTATGTATAAATTAGTTGACTATGTAATGCTCCACAGATAGAAAGATCAAAAAATGTTTTATATATGGGGAAAATTAAGACAACCTTCAACAAATTATTCACCAAATTCACCGAAAAAGTGGCGGCATGAAAATTTAGATGTTCAGGTATGAAAACACAAAAAATAAAAGTCAATGGTGATTTATAGTTTTTCAATAAAATAGGAGGGAGAAATGACAGTATGACATACCCCTTATACACCCCTACTTCGAGTTCTGCACCAAATTAAAAAATATTCTTATATATTTGCATACACTGTTTCTATTGTGAAAACTTGTAGAACTTTCATAACAACACTTATAACTTTGTTCCTGATTGCGGTTCCCATATGTGGTGTTGAAGTTATAGATGACCACCTCATTGAACACAAGTCCAAAGACATGCTGGTAAGCTGTTTCCATACCATCTATGAGATGGTTAAGCGGAGGATGGATGCGTAGAGTGCACTCCCTGCTAGAGCGCAGATTTAAAAGAGAAAAACTCATCTTTTATAATTTAAATATGTAATCCTAGGTAGGGAGCGCAAACAGATGTATAGGTTTCAGTGAGCCTATCAGTCTGCTTGTTAACCTTGTTTACTTTCAGGTGTACTTTCAGCTCCATTAACTGGAAATGTAGTGTTTCTGGCCATTAAATACACCTTGGATATTTGTGCCTTCTGAATGATTGGACATTTTCCTGGGGCAGCTGTTTGGACTCTTTTAACCCCCTTTCCCCTGCCCATGCATTATTTTCTTTCTCTGCTATGTAACCCAAAAAATGTTGTTTGATATTAATTGCCTTATTGTATTCAACTATGTACATAAAGAGTTTATTTGACGTCTTAAAATACATTTCAAGCACTTTCATTTCATTTAAGAGGTGGAACACAGAGTGAAACATAAATGTAGATTGGATAAAGTTTTCTCAGAACTGGTTTATACCAACTGCTATTTTTACACCATCTTCGCATTCCGTTTTTATGACTAAGGAGATATAAATACATCTTCCATAAAGAAATCTTACTTTTCTCAATAAACACATAGAAAGCTTAAATCTTTAGGTAAACCTTTTGCTCAATTATCATGCATTATAGGGCAGTAGTTATTTGTTCATAGATATTGCAGATTTAATTGCTAATTGTCATAGGAGATCATTTGTTTTTATAGTGATCAGTGCTATATTAATGTTTGAAATGCTTGATTGGTTACATCCAAATCAAGGGATTTATATTATGATTTAGCAACCCAATTCTTTATCTTTCTTGGGCAAAAACACATAATTGCTTTGTTAAGATAATATTAATTGGTACACTTTTGTTTGTGTGGGTGTTATATATCTTCTTGGTAAATATCTCTCATTCCGTTTACTTCCTAAAAGGATTATATAAATGGTTATCTAGATGAATAAATAATACCACAAATAAACTTTTTTTTTCCATTTGTTAAATGCTGTGCTGTTTTAGAGGTACTTAAAAAGATTTAGCTTTAGTCCATTTGTTTAAGGTTATGATCTCTCACAAAATCCTTTTTGATAATCTAAGTGCATTTTCCATAAAGATCAAATATCTTATCGTCATTGTATTTCCATTTCCTTTTTTATCTATTTTATTAGTTTACAAACGGAAAAAAAATCATCACTCAAGATCAAAAGTCGACTATGTTTGTGTCCTGTCTTAGGGTCTGTAATTTCATAAAATAATACAAAAAAAAACCTTTTCTTTAATGCACTCTGGAACAGTGACTTCCACTAATAAGGTAGGGCAGAGGAGATTTTTTATCTTTTTAAATTGTATTCAATAAGTCAATAATCTATTTACAAAGAAAGGATGAAAGTTCTGTACCTGGACCCACGTCAGGGATGTAATACATTCATATTTGCCTTATAAATCTATCATTTTGTAAAAGCACAAGTCCACTGTACATAGTACTGACATCAGGGAAATAACAAAAACATTGGTCATGTTCTGCTAGATATGTAGGGGAACGCATTGCTGTATCTATTTTGACAGTATAAAAAAAGGGCTGTCACATTGGTGAACCACTAATGTATTATCATGAACCAGACTCTCAGGTCTTTTTAGTTGTCTCCCAGTTGTGTTAGTCTGCAGTCCAAAACCAGAACATGGACGCTGCCATCTCAGCTCTTCCTACCCATCTCATACTGTGACCCAACCCCTGAGGAAGTCTGCATGACAGACAAAATTCGTTGAAGGACATTACCAAAGAGACAGAAAGCATTCCTTTATTAAAAGATATATTCAACATTGATGACACACAGGTAACCCTAACATACCACTATGGATGCAAAGAAATGCAACAAACAGAGGCGCGACGAGCTGCAATACACCCCTGAGAACCTCCACGAAGACACTGCCCAGTGACAACCATGTGGCCACACAAGGAGACGCAGAGACGGAGGATCAGAGTAAGGCGCTAACCCAGTGGCGTAAGTGGCGACATGCGGCGCACTCCAGCGACACCAGACACACTATGTGGCCAATGAGGAGACGTAGAGACAGAGGATCAGAGGGGACAAGAGACACAACCGGACGTGACAGAAGAAACGACCGGACCAGGCAGCCCTGCCACACCACCAGAACGACCAGCAGACCAACAGACGTCCCCTAACATTAGAAGGCATACCCAACAAGTGGGTAGAGGGTGAGTACATTCTCTCCCCCACTGGGCTCCTGCAATTGAACTGGTGGACACCACCTGGCTGAGTTAAACAGAAAACACCAACGGAGAGAGACATCAACCTGGTGCATACTAATTCGGCAACCGAGCAAGAAGTCTAACTGTGAGTGCAATTCTGAGAAACCATACCTACATAGCATAAACGTACTTCACCATACATCCACATCTGTTTCATTTACATGTTCTGGTGATACTCTGAAGAACCTTCCAAACAGAACCACCAGAAGAGAATGACCCAATATATTACAGGCCACCAAGCTGTCACCCCTACCATCCTGAAGCCATTGTGTAACCATTTATATCAATAAACTGATCCTATATATTCACAAAATCAAGAAAGAGCTATATCACTTACCCCCACACACAGCAACCACTGACCCAACTTACCAAATCGTCACACATACCCCTCCTCCTCAAGAAGTTAGCGCTAACACTGTTAACCCTATTCCTCAAATACAATGTATAAACTGAATGCTTCCTCTTATATCAGTTTTCAGCATCAGCAGTCATCTCTAATAACATTGCCAAACAGCTTTCAAACGGCATTGGATCGACATCTACACCTTATATTTTGCTTTGTTTTTTTTATTACCTGGTGAAAAAAAAATGGTTAATTTGCTTTCTGGATTTCCATTCTGTCAAAAAAATAGAGAGACAGGTACCCAGCAGGTCACAGCCCCTGGTGGCGGCTCAAAGAGTAGCAAATAGGTTTTTGGAGTTGGACACCAGGAAGCAAGGAAAACTGTACTTGTGGGAAGGTGCCGGGATGCCGGGACACTATACCGGCCTTTCCCAATAACAAAAATAATCAAGGAACACCAGTGGGCAATAAAAAGAAAAAAAAATATTAAAAAAGAAATAATAAAGAAAAAACACTTACATATAAAAAAAAGATAATAAAAAATATTAAAAAGAAATAATAAAGAAAAAACACTTACCTTATGCCAGTCTCTGCAGTCCCAAAATCAAAGTTCTGACTTTGGGGGTCTATAACTATATTACTGCGCATTCAACTGGAACTCATTGAGCATGCACGATCTATGGAGTCCTTCATTTCAATAAGTGACAGAAGCACTTTGGATGACATCATGGGGCACAAAATTTAAGGTGAGTTTTAGTACATCATATGAAGATGCTGCCAGGTTCTGTGCGAGGAGAACAGAGCATGCTGCAGCATTATTCCTATAAAATTGATGTTCTATGTAAAAATAGGCCTTAGTGCTGTAGGCACACAAATATGAGATCATTACAATGTGCAACCACGTGCTGTGACACAAATCTGATACACAATGTTAAATACATTGCATCCAAAGACTATGCTCTTAGACAAGTAAGTGAGGTCTAACTGTGTTATATGATGATGGAGCTTTACTTGGAGAGACTTAATGCTTAATTAAAAGGAAGAACATGGCCATAAAAGATCGAATGAGATGAAATCATACTAATTCCTAAATCTTGCAATGGGAAAGGATGGGGCTTAGTTTGAATTAATACAGTTCTAAATTGGCTTATCAGCAGTTATAAAACAGGAAAAAAGCTTTTGCCAGCTTTGGGGATCTGAATAGTAGATGTTTAAACATTTCTAGTTCTAGTGCTAATTGGCTTTGGATATAATCTGAGTCACAATTTATGTTTTTTAAGTTATGGGATATAGTTTAGTTATTCTCTGCTGCTTTGGTATAAATAACTAACTAGAAAGGCTAAAATTGCAATGCAGTATTATGTTTATATTATGTATGAATGCAAAAAGGGGTTCTGCATTGATGACACAGACAAGAGAACTGAACCACTAGGAGGTGTCACTCTGTGGAGACCTTTGTACTGTGTATCCATGGTTTAAATATGTATACATGGAAATTCAATGCATCCAGGGATCAGATAAATCAGATAAAATGCTATACTATCTATTTTTATGTATATATATTTAAACTATGGATACACAATACAAAGATCTCCAAAGAGTGGTACCTCCAAGCATTTGAATTCTCGGGGGAAATTTACTAAAGGGCGAGATTTAATTTTCACCTGAGCGCAGCGTATTTTCCACCAAGATGTGTTTTTAACTCCTTAATGACGCGGCCTATTTGGTCCCTAATGACCAAGCCCTATTTTCCAAATATGACATGTATCACTTTATGTGGTAATAAATTTTTAATTTTTTTATTTATCCAACTGGTTCTGAGATTGTTTTTTCGTGACACATTGCACTTTAAGTTAGTAGTAAATTTTGGTTGATACAGTCATTTTTAAAAAGTTACAATTTTTGCTTGTAACACAGATAGTCTCACCACACAAAACAGTTAATAAATAATAATTTCAATATGTATACTTTCTGTTGCCATCATTTTTATAAATCTCATTTTACTTTTTTAGGGCGGTAGGGGGCTCATAAACTTAGTAGCAATTTTTCAAAATTTCAAGAAAATGTAAAAGTTTCAAAAATTTAGGGGCCAGTTGACGTTGTATGTGACTCTGAGGGGCCTGCGTGATAGACACCCCCATAGCAATTTAGATGTTTAACAAGAATTAAAGCACAGTCAGGGTAAAATTTTTACATTTTTTTAACCAAATTTTACATGTTATTCCATTTTGTTCTGGACCGATTTTAAACAAGACATAATAGACAAAAAACAAAACCTAAAATGCGATCCCCCGATTCTGCAGACTTTAGAAATATGCCATATATGGTTGTAAAACGCTACTTGGGTACACTGTAGGGGTCAGAAGTGAAGCAGCGGCATTTGGCTTTTTTAGTGCAGATTCAGCTGGAATGGTTTTAGTCCGCCATGTTGCATTTGCAGACCCAGCGGTTGTATCAGTAGAGTAAAATCCCACAACAAGTAATACAATATTATAAACTACACCCCTCAAATAACTCATATATGGGTATAGGGCTGGATTCAGCTTTTCACTCTGATAACTTGCACTCATGAGTTATACTCTCATGGGTAAAACCATTTTGAATTGCAGGGGAGGTAAAATGAATGTTAGTGTTCGCATGCAGGGAGAATACTTTATTGTTGCATGTTGCACACAGATACTGACCAGCGTTACTGTTACACTGTTATTTGACTAGGACTAGGAAACATCAGCTGTCACTTGTTATGNTGATTGCAACTNATTNAATTTACCTCCCCTGCAATTCAACATGGTTTTACCCATGAGAGTGTAACTCATGAGTGTAAGTCATGAGAGTAAAAAGCTGAATCTGGCCCATAGTGAGCAGTTTGACCCCACTGATGTTTTGTAGCGTGAACATTTTTCCTGTCAGGGCAGGCAGGGAATTAACCTTTAATTTTTTTAATTTAATATTTTTTTTACAGGTTTTTATTCGTCAAACTTTGGCATAGTACTCATGGCAGTTACTATGCGGGCTATCGTGAATGAAACTAATGTGAAAATCGATTTTTAATGCTGGAAATATTCATATTAGTTTCATTCACAAAAGCTGAACATAGTAACCGTCGTTATTACTATGCCAGCTTATTTACTATCTGTCGTGTTTATTACTCATCCGAATATCGCATGCGTAATTCCTAAATCATGCCCATTCAGATAGAGGTGCCTTTCACATGCGAATTGTCCCTTCTCACTAACCTTCAATCATTTGTTAATGAGCAGATGTATATAAATGTGTGTGATTCAGTGTGAATGTTTGCTATTGTTTGCTTGGAGAATGGAGGGTTTTATAGCACTAAATTTCCGGCTGTTGGCAAATATGCAGCAAGAAGTGGCACATGTTGTTCAGGAGGCAGAACATCACCAGACCCAGGTCCAGCCCCAGCGTGACAAACCCCATCATGTCCTGGATTTTCCATGCGCAGTTGGACTTGGCCTCCCTCTCTGATAAAGATATTGTTCAAATGTTCTGCATAAACCACCGATCTCTTGATCCTTTATGAGCAGGTCAGAAGGTATTTAGACCTAGATACCTTCAAGTGTCATGCACTTTCTGAGCTGCAGAAATTAATGTGTGCCATGCTCTTCCTGGCCACTGGCTCTTTTCAGTCATTGCCTGGGCTGGTGTTGGCATTTCACAGCCAACGTTTTTCTCATTGGCACCAAATAAAGAGTGACCATCTCCTCACCTTCAAAATGTGAAAATTAACCAACAATATCACCGCCTTAATGTAAGTATATTACAGTATTTTAGATACATGTCAATAATTTTAATAACCAACCACATAATTAGCATATTTTAATGTGCAGTGAGATTGCATGTACATGTACAACTGTGGATGTTCCAACAATTCAAGTACTACTCCAGCGCTTTCAGTTTGCAGCTGTCAGACAACCCCGCAAGTCCCACCAGTCTTGCAATGTTAGAGTAATTTCAAATAAAATAGAAGTGAGTAGTCTAACAGCGCTGCCAATGAAGTGGTGATAATTTTTTTCTTCCAAGAAATCGATTATAATGGATTCTTCCTCTCATACATATGAAAGAGAAAAAAAGGCACTAATAGTGCATTACCCCTTGTCTTAATGTATCATGAATATCAGACTCAAAAAAAGGGTAAAACAATTTTAATATTAGAATAATGAAATTGACAATAAAAACAAGTATAAATGAATATATGATAAACGGGACCAAAATAAAACTTGTATAGAAACCTCTCATAATCCGCAATTAGTCATGTATTGCCCATACCAGGAGAAAGTTGGAAAGAAGCCGTACAACGTTACTCAGCTGATGCAGTGTCCGCTGTGAGGAGTCCCCGGGCGATGTCCTTCTCCATGCGGCTGTTGGTGCTGCAATTACCCGATCTTTCCTCCGAACGCTGATGGCGGCTGCTATGTCCTGTGTGTACTGAGCCAGCGTTTATATTGGTATCATAGCTAATGCCGGGCCTTTGTGTGAGGTGAACACAATGAGCGGGAGCGCCAGGTTCTCCTCAGGATAATCTGCCTAGCAACTAAAACCACCAAAACCACCAGGACATAAAGTTATAGTAAAATGCGAGATTTGGAACACGCACGTTATTATTCCTATGCGAATATCAAACTTGCAATAAAACACAGACAAAAAACTCGAACGGACAAGCAAGCGAGAAATTCTCACTCAGCATTTACGACCAATATTAAATAGTAAAACACACCCAAAAAAACACGCCACAAACTCGCAAAACAATGGAGCGAGTTTGGGCAAAAAATTCTCTCTCAAAAACACGCCCTTTAGTAGATTTCCCTCCTCTTGTCCGTGTCATCAATGCAGCAAACCTTCAGCGCTTTCAGAGCTTATGTGATGCACTATTGAATGTAACTATAAGTCAGCCGGTATAGCAGCCATAAACACAAACATTTTATTGCTCCATTGCTCACATAACCATGGCAGGTGCTACCGGTGGAGAAGGAGGGGTTCCACAAAGGAGCAAGGGCAATTAGACACACATATACCACTTTGCCACATGGACACAGCAGAGAAAATAGGTAAGTAAATTCCTTTTAACAGATTATTGATTATATATGATATGATTATGAGACCTAACAATTCTCCCCACATCATAATCTAACATGCTCTATCTTGATAGAGTCTGACCTCATGGGATGCTGATAGTTACTGGAGTGGTGTTCTTTGAGTAATAGTACAAAAGTGCAAAGAGTTAATAAAAATTATACTTAGAAGAAGAATATTAGGAAATATTAGGATCTTAAGTTAAGAGTAAAAATAAATCTTAAATATTGCAATAAATGCAATCTTAAATAAAATATTTATCTTACACTTAATGGTATTCACACATCATGATATATACATTGAAATATAGAACATTGGTAGAGAACACAAAAAAGGAAAGAAAGCAATTTAAGCAAGAGGGTCCCATCCTTTAGGGGCCCATTTCTTCTCTTTATTAAGGAGAGGGAATGCAGGAACAGTCTTTCAGAGATCTTCAAAAGAAAAAGAGACACATTAACCATAGAACCCTTTGGAGACTGTAACAGGCGGCAGTAGAATACAACAGAAGTTCACTTTTACACTGTCCATAAAGCAGCATCAGTGGCTGCGAGATTTGCTAAACCAATACGTGTTAATGGCACGTCTGGGGTCTGGAAAAACTTGCTGCATTACAATAGACATTTCTACAAATTAATGTTGCTTTTGTTGACTTTAATCTTTCCATCATTTAAACTAGTGCAAGAAGCAATATATATATATATATATATATATATATATATATATATATATATATATATATATATATATATATATATATATAAAAGCAATATAAGTGTGCACTTAAACCTTTGTACAAGGCCACTTCAATAACTAGAAACAAACACAATAAAATCAAGTCCTGTAAAAGTGTATCACACTAGATCCAAAGGACCACGTCTTCCCCTTTAAACTCGAGCTCAGTCTTGCCAGCTGGGTCCGTAATTCTAAAATCAAACAAAGTAGAAAAGGGGGCGCTTCATAGTGTAGTAAGGTTTATTCCATAAAAACAATAGACAGCTTCTAGTTATGGACTAGTACCATGTAAATGTCTTGGTCAAAAAGCATGTAACAAGGTCTTTGCAGGAATACTCATCAATTAAACGGCACGTTGTCCCGGCTCCACACGGGGTCTCAGCGTGGTAGTTATTAGTAGCTCGCCGTCTCTCTCAGACCTCAGAGTGTAGGTAAGCCCCACTCCAACGCGTTTCGTCACAAAAGGGACTTCGTCAGGGGGTGTGGTGGAGTCACCCTCTTAACTTGCTTATATACTGTATAATCATGGGTCACAGACATGAAACTTACAATACAAAGTTCATTCAAATAACGTATCACAAATCTAGCTTGTCAGGCTGAATCTCATATCAAACAACTTTAATCAATGTTTGAATTGAAACTGTAATAGAACGGTCCCTCCGGGAGTTCTTAAAGGTATAGCCCGTCCATATATGTCTAAAAGCACCACGACATATCTCATAAAGAATTAATATCTAACAAAGATTAGTTTTATATCTATAATGGAAGACAATTATAGCTATGAGATTCAGTCAGAACAGGTCAGGATTTGTAAATTAAACAGTGATTTAAACAACATCAAATGATAAAAACAGGAAATTCAATGGAGTACAAAAGTGAATAAAAAGGATCCATAAAAGACATTATAATTATATAAAACTAAAAAAGGAGGGTAGTAGCATTTTACAACTTTTAACTATACAATTACATGTCAACTTTTAGTAAACATCATTGGTCGTATATTATAAAAAGGGAGCCAATTCCACTCCTTCATTTAGTCCCTTCGGGGTCAATGTGTTAAGGGAAATGATCCAATAATTTTCCCTTTGGGATAACCTCAATAATCGATCACCGCCTCTAATATCATTATTCACCACTTCAACTGCCTTATCTTTAATTCCTTCGGTTTTAGAGTCATGTACCTTTAAAAAGTGCCTAGGAATAGAATGGTTTAAATTCTTATTAGTAATTCCCCTTAAATGTTCCAAAATCCGGACTTTTAGACACCTTTTGGTTTTCCCAACATAAAGCAGTCCTCAAGGACATTCTAAAACATAGATGACGTGATCACTATTACAATTTAACCGAGTATGAATTTTATAAGTTTTAGAGTTGGAAGAGTTTCTAAATGTTTTCTTTTCATTATGAATAAATTTACAGATTTTACAATGTTTGCAAGCATAACATCCCACAATCGGGGGAAGCCCCATCGCTCTTGGGGGTGGTAGTGTGGGGAGAAAACTAGGAGAAAGATGTGATTTAATCGTGTTTGGTTTACGGTATACGATTTTTGGTTTAGATGGTATATATGGGGTTAGAACGGGATCCATATTCAGTATAGACCAGTATTTACTAAAAATATTTGACACTTTCCGGCTTGCAGCGTTATAACTGGTAACAAAAGGGCAGATTGTATTCTCAGCTGTTTTTCGATTCTTTTCTTTATATATTAATAAAGATTCTCTATCTTTCTCACGTGCTCTTTTCAGACTACTTTCTATAAGAGCTGCCGGATATTTCCGGTCTAAGAACCTTTGTTTATACAGCTGTGCCTGTGAGTCAAATTTTTCTAAACTGGAACAGTTTCGCCGGAGTCTTATAAATTGCGAAAACGGTATATTTTTCTTCCATTTATCGAAATGGCAACTTGAATATTCGATATAACCGTTAGAATCATGTAGGTTGATGTAGCGATCTGGTTCGAACCCCCATACATTGGACTAGTTAGCTCAAGATCCAAAAATTCAATCCTTCTACCTCCCCATTTGGCAGTGAAACTCAAATCATAGATGTTATCATTTAGAGTTTCAACGAAAGCCAAAAATTGACTCTTGCTTCCACTCCAGATCAATAGAATGTCGTCAATGTACCTTTTGTACAAGACGATAGGCCATTGATGTCTCTGGGCATGTACATATTTTCGCTCCCAGCTTCCCATATATAATTATCCTGGAGACCGGCATTCCAATGGTACAACTCATACACTTGCCAGGGTGTCCAGATGAAGAATCGTAGATACAGGGACATAGAGAAGACGGAACTCCTGGGCTTCTTAATAAAATCACAATTTATTTAATACATCTAGATAGTGATTTTATTAAGAAGCCCAGGAGTGCCGTCTTCTCTATGTTCCTATATATATATATATATATATATATATATATATATATATATATATATATTATACAACTAAATGTTTGCGCTGAGTGCTTGTGCAAAAGGATTTGGTCCATATGCTTCAACACGGTATGCACCTTAATAGAAACTGTGAGAATTATTAGTTCCATACCTCCCAAGTGTCCAAATTTTGGGTGACTGTCCTTCCTGCCTGAATTTTGTCCCAATTAGCGGATTAAACTGTTATTTTATAAAATTTTGCCAGCAAAGGTGTGGGGCTTGGGCAGTACTGGCCAGAGTTTGGGTGGAGTTGGGGTTGTATTTTGGTGAGGCTTATTTGTTCTGTGCTCCTGCTATAGTGGTGACTATGTTATAAGTATGTGTTGGCAATGTAGATGGTGAAGAGAGTGGCGATACAAGGGCCGTTATATAAGAGAAGGGCTGTGTCGGGTGGTAGAAGAGGACACAAAATGAAGTCCATTCCCGCACTTTACCTAGGCATTGTGCATTGATGCCAATAATGTGCACATTAGTGGTGACATATCCACACTTACCTTGGCTTAGCAAGTACAAGCTTTGCATTAAGGGACAGGTTTGGGAATGTTTTTCTAATTTTTCAGGTGAATTTTAATTTGATGTAAAAAATTGTAGTAAAAGTCCTTTCTCAACAAACTACACTTTTGTGTCATTGGTTGGATTTGGCATTTAAGAACAATATCTAAGAATAAATAAGAATATACTTAATCGCTGAAAATTCAATGTAATATTTTTATTACATTAAATTAGTTTACCAGATCATGTGCATTTTACATTCCAAGACAATATATAAAAGCAAATGTTTAGCCATAATGTTCAGCTCAATCCAAATAATAGCTGCTATAGAGAACACTGGCATTATAATCTGCATGTCATTTGACATACAATTCATCAACAATAATTCATGTTGTAGAGTAATAGAATTACTACAGGATTTTACAGCACAAATTTGAACATTAATATTATTTTACATACAAACCATTTGAAACGTTCAGAGAAAGCAGCATGCTGTTTATCAAAGTAAACTGTTATTGTAATCTGTCATGTCATTTAACAAATGGTGCTAACCTGATTTTTATAATTAGCAAAGTGCTTTTGTTTTAATTGTAATGACTAAATGATAGTATCTGAATGTAAAATACTGAAGCCACATATTACACTAGCATGTATTTATTCTTTTAATTATATTTTTAGATTACAATGCAAGGAGGATGATTCATTTAATAATCAAGGAAAATACCAGGCAATTTAAATACAGATCTAATTATAGAAGCATTACATTTTTTAAATTATTGAACACAAATCTGATTTCAAATGATTACATATAGAAAGAAAACAAAAAGAAAGGAGGAAAAGAAATAGAAGATAAATATAAATTCATAAAAATGCAACAAGGATATACTAAAGTAGGTGTAAATAAGACATTTTCAATTGAAATGTAAATATATAAGGATTGACATAGATTAATAATGTTGGATTCTTATCCCCTGTTCCCCAATGTTCCCCAATGTTTCTGAAGAGTGCATTTTTTTACTTTAATATAGTAGTGAATATATATAATATATAAATGTCGAAAAATCTTATTTTTAATATTTGAAAAACACATTTTAAAGGATATGTGTTCTCTACTCAAGGAT
This sequence comes from Platyplectrum ornatum, assembly GCA_016617825.1. Taxonomy (NCBI): domain Eukaryota; kingdom Metazoa; phylum Chordata; class Amphibia; order Anura; family Limnodynastidae; genus Platyplectrum; species Platyplectrum ornatum. Next base: position 14,087 of record JABWIB010002473.1, on the reverse strand, counting down.
TCCCAAGGATTTGTGATGGATAGCTATATAATGAGCAATATTAACATATGCATACATGTGTATATGCATGAATATGTGTATATAAGTGTGCTTGTGTGAACTTCTCAGGGGGGAGAATGTAGAATGTGTCCAGGCAAGATCATGCTTAAGCAGAGCTTGGTGATGGGCTACAAGCAGCTCTCATGGCAGACTGCTCTCAGTAAAGCGCTAAAAAAACCCACCTATCTCAATCAATTATGGGCCCTTGAAAGCTCCGGGCCCAGGTAAAAAGTACCCTCCATCCTCAATGGCCCTGTACCCATGGTCTGCAATTCCTAATATCCCTGATCACAGTAGTTGTGGTAGTCATGAGGATTCAGAGTTGTACATTAGAATGGCCCACCTTATCCCCCCCTTTTCCCCTGAGACTATATTCCCCTTTATACCCTATAATATTTATTTAAAAATGGCAACTCTCCAGCTACCATGCCTGACTTCTGTTATGGATGAGTGTGCTAGGGCTCCTGAATTTGTTTAATTGTTTGTTCCCTAGTTTCTGTACTTGTCCCACATTCCAATGCTTGGACTGTACTTGTATTTGTATTAGAATTTTCTTGCTGTTTTTACAAAACAAATTAATTGAACTAAAACAATATAGCAAGGTAATATAGCAATATACCAAGTTATTATATTATGTTTAGAACCTTTAAAGATCATTTTATTATATAGTGCACTTACTCCTTTTCCAGTTATTGGATGTCCAAATCTGGCCCTGGGTTCCATTTGTGCACCTGATCCTTACTAGATGGCGGGAAAGAATTTGGCTGCTGGACCATGGTGAGTCATGATTTCATGCCCACTGTCCCCTACATGCCTACGCAAACTCTCACCTTTACATTTCTACTCAAATGCTCCTCACCATCACATGTCCCCACAAATTATTCTCTTCTTCACATAGCTCCTCAAATGCTCCTCACCTTCACATGCCATCTTTCAATTTGCATGCCCCCTTTCACCTTCATGTCTACTTCATATGCCCCCCTTATGCATCTTCAATACCCATGCTTTCTCCTTGTGTACCTAAACTACACTGTCTTCCATGTCCTGTGTTTTATTAATGTTAAAGCTCTTTCCTTATATATCAAACCAGCTTATTTTTTTCCTAACGTTTATATAACCCCCAGTCTCTCTAACCATGTGTCTCCCTAACCCCACTCTCATTACCCTGTCTCTTTAACCCCATTCTATCTATATCATATATTCACTACAAAAAAACTTCCCTCTCACTGCACATCTTTAAAAATAGAGTGCAGTGTTTACTCCTGAGAGATGAGTTCTCTTGTGGCCCCTTTGTGATTCCTTGATCTGACTGTGATTGGTATATCTATCATCATGTATAAAGTGCCATGTAACAATAAAGGCTTGTGACACAAAACATATCACCCTCTCAAGTACAGAGGGATTGCATTATTTGATGCATAATCCCTACACATATCAATGAAGTAGTACTGCAGATGCATTTCAAATATGTGTCTGTACCTCAAATTATTTCCATCTCTAACCCCCTTCTTCCCCCTATATTTCTCTTTTACCCCCTCTTCTTTCTGCTACTCTCCATGCCCCTTTTCTCCTTTAACTTAACTCTTTAACTTACCTTTTCTGTGTCTTCCTTTTTTTGTGGATCTGCAGTGTCAGTTGTGCAGCAGAACAAATCTAGTGCTATACATTGCCTGCCCTGGTGTCTGCATTCCCGTTTCTCTCTTATTTCAACTGTTGCTCGCTATACCTGCACCCATTGACCCATTGGAGTTATTTTTTCAATTACCATCAACAGAAATTGCAACCTGCTGGGTGCCTACCAAACAAATCTGTCCTCAATATCAGAGGCTCCGCTAAACAACAGCAAGTCCTGGGTAGGCACTGAACTCTAGTGTGTGGTTCTCACATACCAGATAAGGGGCATAAGTCACAACTTTGTGTCCTCTGCAAGACACCTGACAGAATAAAAAAGAGAGACAGATAAGTAAAATAATAAATTACATCTATATCTATTTATATTGTGTTTTATTTTATATACTGTAGTCTAATTCCTATGCTAGACATGTCCAATTTTGTGTGGGCATCACAACAATTTTTTGTATTGGGCATATCTTTCACTTTACCAATGAGATTTAGATATATCTCTCATACCAATAAAGGATTGCATTATTGTCTTTCCTTCCTCTTTACTTTGTACTGTGTGTCTACTGACAGTGGACGTCAGTCAGTTAGGCTGTCATAAAAACTCAGTGAGACGCTCATGGTGTTTGACTTTATAAACGCACATGCCAAATCAAATGCACTGCCACTGCTTCCTGAGATGTCTATATCTCATTTAAACTGGGATAAAGCAAAGAAACTGGAATATTGTCTCATCATGCATTCTAAGTCAGGCAGGCTAGAAAATAATGGGGAGTTAATCAGATCACTGAAACTCTAATTCACTTGTTATTGATCGGGCAGATTCCTAATGGGACAGCAGACCGATTTCAAATTACAGTAAGCTGACTTGTCCTAGAATACCAATGACCAACTTCAAAGTTCAGCACATCAGATGAAGGAGCTCTGTCTCTTTCTAAGTGTGGCACTTTAAAGGTGGAATAGATGGATGTATAATATCATCCAGCATTTAGCTAATTAATAGTGGATTGATGAAAGATGCCGATTCTAAGATCCCTGTGTGCTAGTCTAAATAGAACAATTCCAAAGGGGTTGAAGCTGAGATGTCTTTGAAAATCTATATAAAAAAATAAATGAAAATAAGGGAATAAAAAATAAAGTGGAAGCTAATGGATAGTAACGCAATTAAACCAGGCTTTTAATAATATTAATCAGAGACATTGATTGATCTTGACATTACCGTATCAGACTTTCCTAAAGCATCTAAAGTTAGTTCATTGCTTCTTACATTGGTTTTAATACTTAGTTAGATTTAATCAAAATATGATGTGCCTTGGAAACACTTTATTAGATCCAGCACAATAGTCGCTGGACAGCAGCAATAAAGGATTTTGTAATTGCCCTTTTACAGCAAGATATCTTAATTCAAGAAAGACATACAATCAACCTTGAAAGCCTCTGCTTCTTGGAAATCTTCTTGAAGATTGACATCTGTTTTAGTAGCTATGGTGTGTTTTAACAGGGGCAAATGTCCATTGGGAGAAGCTGAAATAATCAGATTTCACAAATTATTTTGTGGCTTGGATAAAAAAAAAATTCTATTTTTTTATTTTGTTAAAAGCATAGGTATAGGGGTATATTTACTAAGCGGTGAGATTGCAGTGAGATTGGAAAGTGGGGATGTTGCCCATAGCAACCAATCAGATTCAAGCTCTCATTTTAATTTTACACACTGGAGAACTCAAATTTGATTGGTTGCTATGGGCAACATCCCCACTTTCCAATCTCACTGCAATCTCACCGCTTAATAAATATACCCCCTATAAAGAAAACTTTTCCAGAAAATATACAAATAAATTATTAGCATAATGGTTAGAGAGATTATTTAACATTATCTATTTAGGTTACATTTAGAACATCTAGAACTGGAAAAAAGTATAGTAATCTATACTTACTATCTTAATGTCAGGCTTTTACAATAATTCAAAAAAGAAATGGCTGCCATGTATGGTAAGCTTATTTTCAAATATCATTAGTCTGAAGATGTACGTTTAATTTTGTTCAAACTTATTTTATCCAGCCCAGAGTTAGTGCAGGAGATCTACTGCAGGGGCGGGCTGGCGCGGGTGCCAGGGTGCTGGCCGCAGCATTGGTGGTTCAGGGCCACACATGCCGATCTACTGATCGGCATGTGCCTAAAATCAGCCCATTGGTGGTTCAGGGTTGCCGCACATGGCGATCTGCTGATCGCCATGTGCGGCCTTCATACCCTGAAAACGGCCCAGTCGTTCATTGGTGTTTCAGTGGGGCTGCCGGGGTCTCCTCTCCGCTAGCGAGACCCGCAACCGGAAGTGA
>JABWIB010002472.1:46073-56950 GCA_016617825.1 Platyplectrum ornatum | reverse complement strand
ACTGAGTGATGTGGTTGGAGCAGCTCGGGAGAAGTCCTGGATGCATAGGTGAGAGGAAGTGACTGAGTGATGTGATTGGAGAGGTGAGGGAGAAGTCCTGGATGCATAGGTGAGAAGAAGTGACTGAGTGATGTGGTTGGAGCAGCTCGGGAGAAGTCCTGGATGCATAGGTGAGAGGAAGTGACTGAGTGATGTGATTGGAGCAGCTCGGGAGAAGTCCTGGATGCATAGGTGAGAGGAAGTGACTGAGTGATGTGATTGGAGCAGCTCGGGAGAAGTCCTGAATGCATAGGTGAGAGGAAGTGACTGAGTGATGTGATTAGAGCAGCTCGGGAGAAGTCCTGGATGCATAGGTGAGAGGAAGTGACTGAGTGATGTGATTGGAGAGGTGAGGGAGATCAGTCTGGTTGCTGCGTAACGTGTAGATTGTAGTGGCCAGAGGCGGATGTTGCAGTAATCCAGACGGGAGATATTATTGGTGGCCTCGATATATAGCAAGGGATGGGTTTGGGGATGTTCTGGAGGTGAAGATGGCAGGATTGGGAGGGGGCGATGTGATATGGATTAGTTGTACTTTGCATGTTTGTATTTTGTTCTATTTTATGTTGTAGTTTTTAATATATAGTAATAGATCAATGAAGTGGAGCATTAAACCAAACCACACGCAGACTCCTTCCATGCTCATGTGTTGTATTGCGTAGTACAGTATAATTGGGATCGTTTCTCGCCTTGTACTTTATACTGTCTATTACATAGATTTATTAGTAATCAGGAGCTTTCTTGTGACATGCTTGGTTTCTGTGTCCAGTACATGAAATGGGAATGCAGTATGTAATGACTGGCCTCTGATATGTTACCATGGTAGATAAGACAGGCGCTCCCTCCCTCATCCTCATATGTGGCAGATGGCATGCAAATTTTAACAAATTCTTTATCGTGTTTGATTAGAATGAGGATTTTCTATCTCGGAGCAGATGGGAAAAATGTGCTTCAGCTGGTAAATGAGAGGAGACTGAAGTTTATATATGAGACATATGGTCACATAAGGTCCAACACTAGGAATATATAGAGTATATCTGTGGCTGTGAGTGCTGTGTTTGGTGTGGGGGCTGTCGCAGTTTATTTAGTCTTCAGTAAATTAGTAATCCTGAAATGAAAGGTAAGACATAATTACGGCATGGCTGGCACACCTTGTAATAAGACGTGCCTTGTATATTCTTTACACTCGTCATTGCTATTGTTTGAGTCTGTGAATAGCAAGTGTCACCCATGGGATTTTATGATCCCTCTGTATTATCATTGCGCTGTTCTGAAGCTGAGGATCTGCTGTCTGGGTGTGTTCATGCTTTACTCATCTCTCTCATCTTGCTTATTCATTTGTATTTAATATGTAAAGCAATGCATTCTGTGATGCTGGAGCTGCTAAATGTAACATAAAATGTATATGTACAGTTACAGGGGACTATAGAACATTTCTGCTTCTCAGCACTTGTTTTCAGTAACATTTGCTGTGTTGCACTGATCACATTTTGTTTCCATTATAGTTGCTGTAGATTTGGCTTATTCTATATATATATATATATATATATATATATATATATATATATATATATACCACAACCTTTCACATAAGATACCAGTGCAGTCGTTTTTGGTGCAGTAGTTTGGACGTATCTGATATTTCCTATTTCTTTAGTGGTTTGTTCTATGCTGCCTCCTGCTCTATTCAGACTTCTGCCGAATGAGATCTCTAATAGTCAGGTGTGTGTTGGTTTNTGCTGGAGTACTGATCCTTCTAAACAACCGCGTTTACTATCACTCCATATGGAACATCGTAGGTAGGTCTATGATAGGGCTTTTGCTAGCAGTGGATTTGTTCTGATGCACAGGGATAGCGGGTCAGGGTAGTCCATCTTATGTTTGGGTTCTGAGAGTTGTATTTATGGTTCCTGTCCAATGTAAGGACAGGAATCAAATACATAAGGTCCTGACTTTAAATCACTGCTATAACATATGAATAAGGGAGCCCGGCCTGTTCTCAGGGTTCCAGCAAATCCTGAATTATGGGAGTCTCCTGGGATTTCTTTCAGACTCTGCAGCCCTGTTATAAAGGTTTGCTTGTAAGTTGTTTAAGTGTTGAGGTGTGACTTTGATATGATGTGCTCTATTGCATTAGTATTGTGTGTATGTGTCATGCGACTTTAAAGGGCCATTATGATCAAAAATGTAACTTACAAGGTACTTGTATTACTACATAAAACAAGCTGTGATTCTTTACATTTTGCTGCTTATTGGCATGCAAACACAATGTCAGTTTCTGCAAGTTCAATAAATGTAATTATGCCCTAATATTATTATTTTATTTACTGTATTTAATGGAAGTATAATTCGTGTCTTCGTTAGATGAGAATGGATCTACATGTTACAGGATATGGGCCTGATAGAAATATTCTAGGGTAGCATGGGGGTTCTTTGGTTAGCACTTGAAGGACCTTCATCTGTGTGGAGTTTGTATGTTCTCCCCGTGTTTTCAACGTTTCCTGCCCCTCTGGTAGATTAATTGGCACATTACTTAATTGTCTCTATGACAGTGTATGTGGTTCATGGTATAATGGACTTGTCCCTATGTATTTCTCCTATAGAATGTAAGCTTGCGGGCAGGGCCCCCTTCCCCACCCATTCTGTCTGTTACCACCCAGTCATGTGTTAAATTGTAAAGACCTACATAATATGATTGATATATAATGTAATAGTAACACTGGTCAGTATCTGTGTGCAAAATGCAAAAATAAAGTATTCTCCCTGCATGCAAACACTGACATTCACTAACCATGGTTTTACCCACTCTTTTGATTGGAACAATTTATCTTATAGTATATGGCCAGCTTAAGATATGACACATTCTGCATTATGTATTTATTTACAATTGGATGTTCTGTTTACTCTGTTTCACTATTATCACCAGTTGGGTAAAGACACCATCATTAGAAATGTGTGAATATATAAAATGTTCCATGGCCACAATACAGTAGGACTTGGCTCGGGGAAAATGTTGCTCCCCCTCTACATTTAGTATAATTGAAGCAGATATTGGTGTGTAAAGGAAAGTTCTCTCTCATTTCATGTCACTCACCCGCACAGCAGCTTTATTATTATTTGCTTTGGTTATGTCTATTTTTCTCCTTTAGAGAGTAGACCTCTTAAGAGTCTGGTTTGTTCCCGGGACATCAGCCGCAGGATGTTACCGGAGTTGGCTGCTATTTTAGTGGAAGGTCATCTTCTAATGACACATTAAGTGTGTGTGTGTGTGTGTGTGTGTTTGGTACGTCAGAGGAGTCGCTGTAACCTTTTTGATCATAGTATTTCTCTTTAGGTAAGGGTGTGTCATTATGTCAAGTAAATCCTGACTAAGCAAGTTTGTGTGTGTGCAATCCAAATGACATGAGACCTGGCACTGTGTCTGTGTCTACTGAATAAAACGTACGCTTTACCTCTGTGTGTGGTAACTGTGAATAATACACCGTTCACATTACCAGCCTTGAACAAGCTGGCTTAAGAGCCAGGCTGTAGAGCTTGGAAAATTGGAGGGGCTGTGAAAAAGGACCGTGCAGATTAGCTGAAAAAGCCAGGTTTTTCATAAACAAAAGCAGTGTCTGCACTGTTCACATTGAACCCTGCTTTTTTGCTACCAGTACATATCATTACAAATGTCCTGTGATTGGCTGTGATTGTTTGTTTACATGAGGGGAGGGGGGAGGAGGGAGAGACAGGCAGTATTGTGCTGGAAACAGCTGACTGTGTGAGCCAATCAGCNCTGCACAAACACAATGGGAGAGGAAAGCCAGCTATGTAGTGTTCACACTGACTGAAAAAGCCAGATATGAGGGCAAAACCCCTTCTAAAAAGCAGCCTCTGAACACCAGCTTTCAGTAGCCGGCTTTTTGTAAATGGAGTTTAGAAGTCGGCTTTTTCATCAAATAAAGACGGTTCATTTGAGGTAATGTGAACGGGGTACCTTATGGTACCTTTTTAGATTTATTTATTTTTTTATCTCTTTGTTGGCATACAATATAAGAGGAAAGAAAAGATCGATGATTATACTGTAAGGGAAAGTCTTTGATAAACAGAACTTTGTACTAGTTAAGTCAGTCACTAATGCCGCGTTCAGATTGCCTGCGGGCAAAAAGCCGCAGGCAGAGCCGTCGTTGGAAGCCACCGAAATCGGCGGCTTCCAGCAAAAAGTGTCTCAGGAAACGCCGGCTTTACAGTGAAGCCGATGTCCTGCGAGAAGGGGACCTAAAAATACTGTGATCGTAATGGCCCTCAGTTTGCTTTAAGAAAGGCGGTGAGCCTCAGGTGCCNTTTTCAAAAGGCATCGTTCAGATTGCCTTCAAACGGCGCCTTTTTCACTGAAAACGACTGCGATTTTAGGCAATCTGAAAGAGGTATAATACAGTATAAGGAAAGAACAATAGGAAACATCTTATCCCCCCCTTTCATATCCTTCCCTATCTGTTACCCGTCCATGGGTTGATATGCCCAGGGCTCTATGCAAAGCTGAGAGGCAGAAATGTTTTATTCACTGATCTATCTTTTGCATATTACATCTGGGGTAATACTGCTGCATTCTCATGTTCAGTTGTTCCCTCTTTCCAGTAACATTACATACATTCACTATGTGGTTAGTCCATTGAAAAGAATTCTCAGAAGAGTCCTATTAAGGGAATTGAGCATATTCATCACTGCTTAGCACTGAGTCTATTCATTACTGGAGTTTGCATCTACTTTTCCATCACTCAGCGCCTGAAAGACCCCGGGGACGATTTAGTTACTAAGCGTCCATGGCATCCTTATGTTGTGTAACACACCCACTACCATCACAAGGGAGAAGACACACATTCCCCTATCAGTAATCTCTTACAATGGTCTGCATACATCTGACCTATATAATGCACTAGATTTCTTCATTTAGTTTTTTTTTTTAGCCACATTCAATAACCAAAAAAAAAAGTTTAGTATTTACCATTCTTCTTACTTAAGGGATACAGTTAAACACACGCACACTCGTGTTTCTCAAGTCTATTCACTGATGAAACATGACTTTGCAAGAGTAACGGGGTTATTGTTTTTTGGTTCAGGATGATTTGAGTTTCAGTGATCTCTGTAATGGAAGTAGTTATGTGACATTACTTGGATAACTGATGGCTGCATAGGAACCAGAACTTTCTGTCACATCAGTTGTGTGAGTATAGTAACTTTGGTAAGCGTTTCTCCATGCACACATTAAAATCCGCTGGGTTGGTTAATTCAATCGGTGTAATAGTAAATATTGCAGCCTGTAGGTGCAGAACACTGAATCCACGTTGGGTGAGCCAAATGCTGATTCTGCTGCCTCTGAACACCAGCTTTCAGTAGCCGGCTTAATGCGTAGATCATCCACCTATGTCGTACAATGGCCAGTTCCTCTCAGTTTCTATATAGTGGACAAATATAGCAAGCCTTCATGTTAATGACATTGCAGTTCTTAAAATGCTCTGATCAGCGTAACTTACTAAGAGGTATCTTGGGTTTGCTCCAGTTTACTGGCGTTTAAGAAGAAAATGTATTCTGAGAGCTTTTAAGTCCAGTTTTGCCTCAGCAATTCTAGAATGTTCTTAAACATTTGTCATATGCCTGTGCTTAATATAATGAATGATTGTGTAATTATAGCTTGCCATTTGTCTATGGTAAAAACAAGTAACTATTCAAATGGTGTTGCTAAAAATACCCACTGTTTATAGAAAGAAATATGGAAATACTCTTAAAATCCTTATAAAATTCATAAAATAAAGTACAATATTCTTTTGGATTTTTTGGAGTAATTGGACACAAATATTATATCGATTATAGCTGATCGCTATTGACTCTTATTTTCCATGTGGTTCTTGACAATTGTCCGTAGATACATATACATATGATAATACTGTCCCAGAAAAGAACCCTCCAGAACCCCAGCATGGTGTTCTCATACAAGCTGAGGTGTCCCATTCGTGCACGTGGAGTGTTCTTATGCTCCTAATTGTCTGTGTATATTGATACTCACAGCAATACAGGAAATTATAGTCTACAATCTGGACTTGGGATGGGTTGTTCTTCTTTAGGTTAGACTCTACTACAGGCTTGTCCAACCTGCGGCCCTCCAGGTGTTGCAAAACTACAATTCCCATCATGCTTTAACTGCTTAGACAGTTTATTCCTGACAAAGCATGCTGGGACTTGTAGTTTTGCAACACCTGGAGGGCCGCAGGTTGGACAAGCCTGCTTTACTATATTGTCTGGGGCAACTCGGGCGTTTGCTGATTGATCCGCAGTTTTGTCTCTGATTTTGTTTGAATCGTAGTATGTTGTGAGGGGAAGAATTGTGTTATTTGTGGTGGAAAGAATACACTTTAGCAAGTGACATTCAGTTTAATGTTTTACTTTTTGGTTTCTGTTGTTGCCTAAATAGTTATTAATAGTTACTATTTTGACTCCAAAACTTAACTTGTGGGGTGCTCAAAAATAAAATATGGAGACCCTAAGTGTCCTAAAACTGAGAACGTTTGGAAACCACTGACTGTGTGAAACGTTTCTTTCCATTCTCAGTGAAGGAAAGTGTGTTGGCTCTTTCTGCCTCTTCATTCTGGAATTGCTGCAAAGTTCCCCTTTTCCGCTTGCCACTAGACAAAATATCTGCACATTTGGTATTCTGCATTTTTGTCTCTTTGTATACACCATTGTTCTGGGGTCCGACATAAGTAGGTAGTGGTGTATCTGAGGCTAAACCTGGCTATCCACTAATGTCATTAATAAAAAGAATATATCGGATCATGATGGATTTTATAAATACCCGATAACACGCTGGTAATTATTTGATCTTCAGACACACAAAATCTATTGTCACCGCTCATCTGTTTCTGAATAGTATAACATAAATGTAAAATGTGACGTGGACTTGGACTGTATGCTGCAGTGATCCGCTGGCTGTTTCTGTCTCTCTTCCTTTTTCTTATGCAAACCATTGCTGACACAAGTACATTTTGGAGTTTGGTCTATAATAACTGTGTGACACAGTCTGCAGCAGTGATTTGTTTCTGCAGCGCTGGTTGTTTGAGCAGTGTCTTCCTCTACTGCATATACTAATGAATGAATGGTCTGGATTTTGGACTTGTCATGTTGTGGTGCAGTATGTGTAATCAGGCCTATGTAAAGAAAATCTGTATAATCTTAATGTTTGTGCTGTATTTTTCTCTTGCAGTCTAAACCATATGCCTTTGACCGTGTGTTCCAGTCAAGCACAACACAAGAGCAGGTTTACAATGCCTGTGCGAAAGCAATTGTTAAAGGTATTGTTTCATTAAAAAATATACTATTATCTTATGTTAACCAGTAAAATGACCATTGGATTGTAATCATATGTACTGGTAATTACTATTTTATAGTTTCTAGTATTCCTTTCTTTGAATATTTGAACACAATTTTCATTAAGGCACAGAAAGGGAAGTTAGATGGGGTATGAGAGATTTACATTCACAAGGCCTTTCTGTGCTGTGAATATCATCTTCTGTTCTGACCTTGTGGCGGTGGTTCCCAAACTTTCTCAGTCGAGGCACCCTTAGGGTCTCCATAATTTTTCAAGGCACCCCTAAGACATGATAATTTCTCATTTTTAAGTTTTTGAGTCAGAATAGTGTAATAACTATTTAAGTGAAGAGTGAAATACTTCAAGTTGATATTAAATCTTGTTTATCTCCTATACAAAATGTTAAATTGTGCTTCTAAGTAACACTATCAACATAGCACCACGTGCAGACTTCTTTTGTCTTGTGAACGCCTTTGTAGTTATTGCTGATACTGTTGATCTGGAAGACCACATATATGTTTTACAGCATCTGAATGTATTGGTGTATATATTTGCATATATACATATAGTACATTTTTGTGGCATCTCCCTAATGACTATAATCACTGTCTTGTAGATGTACTTGAAGGATACAATGGTACAATATTTGCTTATGGACAAACCTCCTCTGGAAAGACTCACACTATGGAGGTAAGCTGTGTGACATTTTCTGCCTGATAGCTCTGATCGTGACCTTTTACTATACTTATGGAATGTTTCTTTTTATTCCAGGGGAAATTGCATGACCCAGATGGAATGGGCATTATTCCCAGAATAGTGCAAGATATATTTAACTATATTTACTCCATGGATGAAAATCTTGAGTTCCATATAAAGGTAATTTAGCAGGTAGCATGTGAGATATGACCTTTTTACCCCAAGTGTGTGCTATTGCCAGATTCTTTGCTGTTAAAGTTACCTTGTCATCTGTGCACACAATAAATATAAATAAAAACTGATAACCTGTGATAACATCTTTCAGATATGATCAAGGATGTGATGTGTGGGTGTTTCTTTTTGAGTACTGGACATTAGCGTTAGAGGGTGTTAGAGGAAATGTGAATACTCCATGTGACGCACACACTTTTTTTTTTTTTTTTATTCGGTTATTATAATTTAGGTTGTGCTGATAAACGTATGTATGTAATAATATATTCACTGCCCAGTGTCAGGTAACCAGTTGGCAATTATATAACTTGATTTTTGTTTTTTTAGGTGTCCTATTTTGAAATATATTTGGACAAAATTAGGGATCTTCTTGACGGTGAGTTTCTATCTAATTTAAATCCCTTTTATTTACTGCGGTTAGTCAATCAGACTTTAATTCGATTTGTATAGTAAAAATGCGGCCAGTGTTTTGTTGTTTGATAAGTTTATTTGGTGTGTAATCTGTTTTTCCACTGGGCTGGAATTTCTTTATATTTCACTTTCAAGTGTAACCCTCAGTGTCTGGCAGTGCTATGTAGTGCCTGAACCATTAAATACACTTTTTTGCAGTACATAGTTGGTGTTTTGGTATCAAAGCAGAAGAGAGATTGTACAGTCTCAGATCAGATGGCGCTTGTGTAATCCAGTTTGTAGAGCATGGTCAAAGGGCCCGGAGTATGTCTGTCTGTACTATATAGCTATATGTGACTTGTAGAATTGTTCCAGTAGCTGTACTTTAGTAATTGCTTTACTCCCTGTACATGAACAATTTTTTAGTTTAACATTTTAACATTTGTTGATTTTTGTGTTTTCATATCGAAACAAATTAAAATTTTCATTTTTAAGAAAGAAAGAAAATCTGCATTAGACATTGATTGGACATTAGACATTTACTGCACTTGCGTTACTTTTGTTCCGTTGTAAGCTTTTTTTGTTATTGTATGATGATATCTAAGGATGCCTGCTTAATCATTGTAATGGTGTTGATTGATCATTTAGCAGTTGTTTTCTCAAGATAAATGGTTGCAAGTGCTGCTGGTAGTCTGTTATTCTTAACAATGCCAGGTTATAGCCAGTCACACATTTCCTCTTTAAGAACTGTTAATGCTTTAACACAGGATTTAGGCTACTGCCTGTTTACTGACTATGCAGCTGATGCTCTTAGATAAGTCATTAACTTTTGTTTTTCTTTATTCCAGTATCAAAAACAAACCTTTCTGTTCATGAGGACAAAAACCGAGTACCATATGTAAAGGTGGGTGTCGCAGGAGAGGTATGCTAATTCCACTGCCTCTGTTTATATTCTTATTAACTTTCCTGTCTTTGGTTTTATTTGAAAGGGTTGCACAGAACGTTTTGTATGTAGCCCTGAAGAAGTTATGGATACAATCGATGAAGGAAAATCTAACCGACATGTAGCTGTCACCAGTAAGTCACATATAAATGATAGCTCTAATATCTGTATCAAAATAAAGGACTGTCACCAGAAACATGGCACTATTAATGTGCAGCGAATACCTCTCCTGTGTTTGCACATAAAATGTTGTACACAATCTTGCAGCCCTAAATGTAGATGCTCTTTTTCTATGATGACCAATGATCTATGATGTAGACTGCTGACCTAAGCTTGCAATGCACATAAGTTGTGTAATTATCCCATGAAATAATATCAAGGCTATAAAAGTGGGTGAAGCTCCTGACTTTCTTACTCTGCACTTTGATACTATAATTTGTTACTGGCCATCACAGTACATTTAACTCATTAACCCATTTTCCTAGTCTGCTAATAATGTTTGCTTGAACCTGTGCACAGCAGCCATCACTCACTGTCCCTATCTAGTTATAAACAACTAAATGGTCCAATACAATGCAATTTAAGTGCCTTGAGCACGTCCTATTTCTGTAAATTCTGTAGTTCTGTGGAGTCCTATCTGTACATGTGCTCTAAACCCAGACTGGCTGGCTTGTGCTTGTAAGGGTATGGAGCTTTTATATGCAGCATTTGCATAGATTTGTAATGTGCACTGAACCAACTTTCTGTCTGCCACCTTTTTAATTGCATTGGTGTCTGAAATGTTAAGGTATGGTATAGGTGTCTGAATATCCATGAGAGAATCCAACAGGGCCTGGTGACGGATCATTTTAGAAGTTACTGTAGACAGTTGTTTAACCCCTAATGACCAAGCCATATTTTACACATCTGACGTGTCACTTTATGTGGTATTAATTTTTTAATGCTTTAACTTATCCAGCTGATTCTGAGATTGTTTTTTCGTGACACATTGTACTTTAAGTTAGTGGTAAATTTTGGTTGGCAGTTGCGGGCTATCATGAAATGTGAAAATCAATTTTTAGTTTCATTCACAAAAGCTGAACATAGTAACCGTCATGATTACTATGCCAGCTTTTGTATCAGAAGTTAAAAATCAAAAAAAGTAAACATTTTTTTAACACACACACGGACACAATAGATTTCATTTTTTTTATTATTTTTATAAATTTTTTATTATTATTATTTTTTTTTTTTTAC